>AWOL01S0024077.1:0-39135 GCA_000715115.1 Nicotiana otophora
ATAATTCTATTAGGAATTAAAATCACAATTTCATCATTTTTTAGGTTTTCTCATTTTTACAAACGCCATTTCCAAGAATGTGTAGCCAGTTTGACAGCTATCTTTCCACTTCAAATATGCAAGTTTAGATGGCTAAAGTTTGTGACTCTTCGTTATCTTGAATTACAATATATTCACTGCTTCTCTGCATGCTGTATTTGTAGAACATTTTTCCTATTAATAAAATTCAAATTAGTTAAACTGTTTCATAGTTCTAAATGTTGCTTTTTTTCTTCTTCTTTTCCTCTTTTTTTTTTCCTTCCTGACAGGGGCTCTCTAGTTCAAGGACCTTACTTGCAGACTCAACCACACCAATTTCTTCCCCATTAACACCGCTTCTAACATCAAATACTGGAAATAAAGAAGCTGAGAAAGCAACTTCTAAACCTTCAACAGTTCAAGCAGTTTTGAAGGGGATAAAACAGGTATGAAATGCCACAGCCTTTTAGATATGGTGAATATCTGATTTACCTGACACATTAGCAGAATTTGCATGATGAGTTACGATTTGGCGAGTAAATGTGGTTACAGAAGAGTCTTGTCGTTCTTATTATCTAATCTCCTGGTAAACTTCCTTTTCTTTTTGGAAAGTAATCTCCCAGTTACTTGATTACATATTAAATGAGTATTTACAAAGACATGAAAGTTACTGCCGGCCCCTATGTCTTAGACTGATAAAGTTTTAGAATATTGCTCAAGCTTTTATGTAAATTAGGAGGCAAAGCCTGCTGATTTAGCAACATGACAGTGAGTACTACTTTATATCCTGCAGTATATGAGCACAAAGGAGAATGTTAGAATTTTGGAATGTCCTAGACTTGTTCTGATTGGTTCTTGATTCAATATTTTTGGTATTGGGGAGGACAGTGTAATTAAAAATGCAAATATGAGATAATATTGAAAAATAGGGACTTTATATGACTACATATCTTCTTTTGTTTCATGCTGTTTGTGTAAGCAGACATTTGTCCCATTGGAATGCATGTGACAATTGGGACCTGTCTTAGGTATTGTTATGATGCAATTTATAACTTAGTGAAAGAATACTTTGCTCCAACAAAGAACAGGTATTGTTGGGACCTGATTGTTTCATCGATCCCTGTTTTTAAAGTATTGCTTAATCTCCTTGTTTCTTTTTTTCTTGACGAGTTTTGTTTCTCTTTCTTTACTCCGTTCTGTCAAAAATCTCTTTCCTACCCGAATAAAGAGTGAGGAATCTTACCATGCCCTCCTTTGATTTCTACTACACATGTCCCTTTCAGAGCCCAAAGAAGATCAATTTGGTTGCAGCATTAGTTCGTGGGATGCGTGTTGAAGATGCATTATTGCAGTTGCAAGTGACTGTAAAACGAGCTTCAAAAACTGTCTATCAGGTGAGGCTTCTGACAATTATCTTATAGTTGCACAGAAAAAGATCAAAGGAAAGGAAATTGTTTCTTTTATGAATCATGTAACTATAGTTTATAAGCAGGCTCTAATTCAAATTTTAGTCTCGGCCTTTCTGTTTCCTTCTTTATTAAGAGCATTCTCTAATGTGGCTGCCAGACATATACTGCGCTAAAGAATTCTGTGTTGAATAGTAACCTCCATTGTAGTGAGGCTCCCAAACAATACATTAGACCAACCTGAAAGTTGTAGGACTATTGCAAACATGGCTCCTGAAGTCAAAAGATTATTTACAGTTCAGGTGTGATGTAATGGAACCTTTCATATTTTGTAGGTTATACATTCAGCTCGGGCAAATGCAACCCACAATTATGGATTTGATCCAGATCGTCTCCTTGTTGGTAAAAAAAGGCAAACTGACGATCTATGCTCTCCTCTTACTTCTAATCTTGAACTTATTCATTCTTTTCATATTTGGTACAGCTGAGGCTTTTGTTGGGAAAGGACTTTTCAAAAAAAGGGTGTCCTACCATGCTAAAGGAAAGTGTGGAATAAAAGTGAGGCCAGAATGTAGACTGACCGTTGTAGTTAGGGAGATAACTCCTGAGGAGGAGGCCGAGATCGCTAAGTTGAGAGTACACAACTTCAAGAAGCTGACCAAGCGCGAAAGGCGTCTAGTTCCTCATAAGCTCATTGAGACTACTCCAATATGGGACCGCAAAGGCAGAGCTAAGAGCAATGAACCAGGTGCTGCTGCTGCTTGAGCACAGTTATGTTGGTAGTTCACCTTCACTAGAAAGCTTTATAGTTCCATAAAAATTCGGGATGAAATGATATGCCTCTTGTCATATTTCTTTTTCAAATGTTCTCTCATACATCCCTGGTAATAGCAGCTTAGGTCGAGATCTTCAGCTTCATTTGTAGGCACCTTCCTCCCTTTATTTGGCATCTCAAGTGCCTCAAACTTCATGTACTTTTATGGCCTTTAGGGGGTTGTTTGGTTTGAAGACAAGTTATGCGAGATTAGGTATGCTGTGATTAGTTATCCTGATATTATTTCTTATTGACTAGTTGATATGTTGTATTAATCTTTGGATTGCCAATTTTACTGCTTTATCCTGAGATAACATACCTTAGGATTTTTATTCCACCCTTAAAGTACTCGACGACTTGTTGAATATGTATTTATGATGGACATGTATTTCCATTTTGGTCATTGTATATTACATTATGCGTTTTCGTATATTAAAGTTTCGTCGTAAGTTAATCGACGTAAGCTCGTGAATGAGATTATTTTTGAGGTTATAAGTATTTATGTTAGTTATAACAAGTGATAAGTGAGTGCCGTGAAGATTAGAGGGTAAACAAATCAAAGAAAATGAGTTTCGTTGAAGGTTGTCAGTTTGGGATAAAATACGGTTCAAGCTATAATACCTCGTATTTATGGACTAGTGTCATACCAGGTACCACATGACTATGATAATAAGGTATATAAAGTGTGTTAAAAGTGATTAGTATTTTAAATAATTTGAGATAATTCTTAATTATGTGGGTAATTGGTTAATTATTAGTTTAGTGGGAGATTAACAGGCTAATTAGGAAATTGTAGATAAGCTTAATACCTCCCAACATGGCAGCAAGTAGGGGTTCTTAATCAAGCCTAATATTGACTAGGTGAGTTATGGGGCTAGGTGGCATATTTATGGAATTTTTTGGCTAAGTAATCATATAAAGTGGGGCCTACACCCTCTATGATAAAGACACATCCCTATATCATTGAATGGAAAGGTATATGCTTGCTAGTAACGGATGAAAATTGGGATGCCCTGAGAGGCTTGATGACGTTATGTACGCATATACTTATGCATGATATGACATTTATACGCACATGCATGACATTATAAATATTTCAGGATTCACAAAGTTATTTAGGCTTACAGGTGAATTCCTTTACTCCATCTTCTTTTATGACTTATATGTACATTATTCTACCGATTTTCATGCCTTACATACTCGGTACATTATTCGTACTGACGCTCCTATTTCCTGGGGTATGTGTTTCATGCCCGCAGGTGCAGGTAGACAGGCTGACGGTCCCCCTTTTTAGGATCCTTGATCAGCGAGAGTTGGTGTGCTCCACTTGATCCGAAGCTGTTATTAGTTTTGGTACATTATTTTTGTATGTAGATATGGATACGACGGGGCCCAGTCCCGTCCTTTATACAGTTGTACACTTTATTATGGTCTGTAGACAGTCGTGTATAGTTGGATAGTATGTGGCCTTGTCGGCTTCTAGTTTTAGATATATAGTTGTCTATAACAACCTTGTCGGCTCGCCCGACCGTATTCCGCATTTATATGTATATATCTTTTGGACATATTTTCCTCACGTATGTTATTCACGTGATTCAACAGTTCATTGACAAATGTTATTCATGACCTACCCTTAATTCATGTTTATATCTTAGACGCATGCTTAAGGGTGTTCGACAGGTAGGACTCGGACACTCGTCATGGACCATCGATTTGGGTCGTGACAAAAGTGGTATTAGAGCAGTTTTGTCCCAGGGTTGTCTACAGACCGTATCTAGTAGAGTCTTGTTTATGAGCCACATTTATAAACAGGAGGCTACAAGACATATAGGATATTATCCTCCCTTCTTATCTATCGCACGATCTAAAGATTCATTTCCCTATTGATATGTTATGTTTTCAGCGATGCCTTCGAAGGCTACTATCACGACCCAAATTTCCTTCAGTATAATGTCGTGATTGCACCTAGTCTTAAGGACTAGGTAAGCCTAATAGTTACTGGTAACTCAACCAATATTTATTAAATATGAAATAGAAATTTTCTACAATCCCAAAACCGGTAGTACAAGTCACAAGCTCTACAGAGTTTACTAGAACAATCTCTAAATATAACAGTTCCAGAATATAATCAACAGTGCAGGAAAAATATTAGAAGGTGACTCTAGGCCTGCGAACGTGACAACATGTATATCTTAAGTCTCCATATCAATGTCCAATCAATTAGCAAGATTATCAACAACACTGAGGTACTTGGATCTGCACAAAAATGTGCAGAAGAGCAGCATGAGTACACCACAATGGTACCCAGTAAGTATCAAGCCTAACCTCGGTAGAATAGTGACGAGGCCAGGTCAAGACACCTACCGGACATATAAACCTATACAAAATGCTACATAAAGCCAACAAGGAAGGAATATCAATGTAAGGCCATTAACCGAAGAATTTCAAATTCAAATCAACAATGAGAACACAGAATAACAACGAGAAAATAATCAAGTAATTTCGCAACAACATAGTCAAAATACAAATGACATATGAGTAGGTTCAAGTAAGGAATCATATGACAAATCAATCAATTAAATTATTTATGATGCATGTAATTCAACATAAATTACCCGAGGTATCACTCCTCGAAATTTCAATTCATGATTCAAAACTTTCAAATTCTTACATAGGTGGCATTTTGTGCCCACATCTTCCAAATCACTTTTTGCACGACAAAATCCTCGTGCTACCATGTGTATAATTTCCGTATCAATATCAACCAAGATGACCAATGAATAATTTAAACACAATTTAATATAATTTCTAAATTAAATGCAGTGAAACATCAAATGAGCCATTAAACCAATTTAGGATTTAAATAAGGTAAAATAGTGGAGAGGTTGTACAAATGGAATATCAATTGAGTTTAGTTTAGAAGTATATGAGACCCGATAAAATATTGTATTTATATAAAATAAGACATTTAATCAAGTTTTAACGAAATAAATATGAGATTTATTAAAGTAAAATGAAATAATAACTTTTCACGCAATTTACATGACAAAAAGATAATGAGAGGGTTGAGATGCCAATTAGAGTAAATATATAATCACCATTTAAATTAGTAGACCTTCGAATGAGGTATGAGTTTTATTTTTGAAAGACACACAAGTGGAACAACTTGAAAATTCTTTCATTTATATCTGCTAAATTTTTCAGCAACGTAACATATCACATAAAATGCATGACTCACACAGGAAGTCCATATTATTCCATTTTAATTATATTGATGGTTAATTAATTATAATCAAATACAATGAGGTGATATAAGAAACCACAATAACCGTCCTAACATAAAATGTGTCATGAGAATAACAATCGAAATTAACCTTAATACCACAATAATTTCATATTTGTTCATTCGTTGCGGCGTGCAACCCGATCCAACAATATAATCTTGCAAATAAATTTTGTTGCGGCTTGCAACCCGATCCAATAATTTAATCTTTCAAATAAATTCTGTTGCGGCGTGCAACCCGCTCCAACAATATAATTGTTGCGGCGTGCAACCCTCTCCAACAACAACACAAAGTAAGAAACCAAATTACAACCAACTACGGTATACCACAAAGTAAAAAATGAATAACGAGGCTAGACAAAGAAGCCACAACCAATGAAAAAGGCTACACGATAGTTCACGAAATCAAATAGCAAGGAAGTGACAATCCACAAGCCAATGCATAATTGATGAGCATCAACTGACAATTAAGGCATGTTACAGGTAAAACATGAATTCAACGAGTAGTTACAATCAACAATTGGCATATAAGGTTATATCAACAACAAAGATGGAACATGTGCTAACAATTTCAAGTAAAGCACGTACAAACAACTATAACACAAAAGATGTAGTCATGAAACAATAGTTAAAATTAGTTACATGAAGGGAGCCTAACAGTCCAAACCAATCAAATACCAAATATAGGTCGTGTACCCACTCGTCACCTCGTGTACACGACCTTCACATAACACGGATGACACAATCACCTCAAATCCTAAGGGGTGGTTTCCCCCATACGAAGTTAGACAAGACACTTACTTTAACGAAGTTAGGTCGATATTCTAAAATAACCTTCTAGCTTGAATTGATCTCCGTACAACTCAGATCTATCCAAATTATTTGTATAACTTCATTAAAATTCATCGGAAACAATTCCGGTTAATAAAACGTCGACTTAAAATTTCACATTAAAAAGTCAACTAAAGTCAACGCGAGGCCCGCCTCTCGAAATTCGACAGAATTTTTACGAAATTCGAACACTCATTCCGATACGAGTTCAACCATACCAATTTTATCAAATTCCGATAACGACTCGACCTCCAAATCTAAATTTTTATTTTTGAAAGATTTTGCAAAAATCTCAATTTCTTCCATCAAAAATCGAATTAAACGATGAATATAACCATAGATATGAAATATAATTACAAGGGAGTCAAGAATACTTACCCCAAGTTGTGTGGTGAAATGTGCCTCTGCAAATCGCTCTAACCGAGCTCCCCAACTCTACTTTTTAATAAAAATGGCAAAACTCCTCGTTTTATGGGGGCTTTATGTCCGTGGTGCCACAGGTGGCGTGGGGCGCTGACTGTGGCGCTGTTTCCAGAACTTTAGAAGTCCCAGAGCCAGGGATAGTGCCCCACGCTACCCTGGACGTTGATGGGAAATATTTCCTGACATGAAAATGGGCATAACTCTCTCATACATTGTCTGAATTATACGATTCTTTTTTATATGGCTCCGTAATTTCAATACGGATCTAATGCTTCAATCAAAACTAGATTTGGAGCTCATTTGCTTAATGTGATATCACTTATTCTTAAAGAAAGGACGTCGAAACATTCAAGAATTATCCAAATTCTACATTCGATGTCGAGACCAATCAAATCAAGTCCGATTGACCTCGAATTTTACACACAAGTCATAAATAATATAACAGACCTATCAAAATTTCCATAACTGGATTCTGACCCCAATATCAATAAAGTCGACTCCCGGTCAAACTTCCAAACCTTCTATTTCCAAATTTTGCCATTTCAAACCAAAATCAACTACGGACTTCCAAATAAATATCCGGACACACTCCTAAGTACAAAATCACCATATAGAGCTATTGGAATCATAAAAATTCCATTCCGGAATCGTTTTCTCAAAAGTCAACTCACTAGTCAACCCTTTTCTTTTAAGCTTCTTAAATAAGAACTGTTCTCCCAATTTGATCCCGAATCATCCGAAAACCAAACTCAACCACACACGCAAGTCATAATACGTATTATGAGGTTGCTCGAGATCTTAAGCCGCTGAACGGGATGCTAATTCTCAAAACGACAAGTCAGGTCATTACATCCTCCACCTCTTAAACTAACGTTCGTCCTCGAACGTGCTAAGAATTATTCCGAGGTTATCAAATTGCTAATTTTACTCTTATGCATAAACTCACGGGTGATACCACGTCACCGCAACCAACATAGGTTCGAAAACACCATCTCAATTGAGATTAATTTTCCTATCCGCACTTAAAAACCTTAAAACCAATTTTCTTACACTCCAATCATTTTCAAAAGGGTCCGATTTTCATATCAACACACAGTATTAGTCTCAGCCGACTGTAACAACTAGTGCCTACGCTCGCACGGCACAACCATATAACGTATCGCAATATGCATATGCCCATAACCACATCTCTGGTCATAATAGTTGTTCATAACCGATTACAACATCGTCATTTAACTTCATGTTAACAAAAATCTCGTTTCAAACCTTCACAATACTGACAACGAGACATGAGGCATGAAGGCCTCATAATTATTTACCTGAATTAATGAGTCACATTTAACGCCACCTGGGTACCCACCTCGTAGTCTAAAACTCAATAATTACAACATGAATATGGCAAATTATGCACAAATAAATTCATACAAGAATTTTCAAATAGGCCTAATAGGCATGACTCCCTATTAGTACTATAGTACAAATTTAATTTCTGAAGGGAGAATTTAAACACATAAAGTTTCATCACAAGGATCTCGTCCTTATATAACTTCCACCGTAGCTTGTAGCCCGGTTTAAACATAACAAATCATATTAAAATGTGAGGATCACGTCCTCAGTTCTGAATCACCAATAATATGCACATCGTGCCAATCAAAACCTTTCCATTTTCTTCTTTAAATATAATTTCTGTTAAACAGAATCACAACATATAATGAACCCCTATACCGGTAGGGCATATAATTCATAAAATTGTAATCAATTATTCCAAAATTACATCAAAACCCAATGTAGTGAGTAACAGAAAGTCACTTTTGGACTCATAGCCCTCAATAGTGTACAAAACAAAAATGATAGACACAGGCTAACACTATCAAATCTCCTAACAGGGATAAACACAGGAGTAGAGTGCAAATTCACAAACTCACCTATAAGGAGCACGAAAGGAGATCTTACCTCGATAACCAGAATCAAATCAAAATAAGAATAGTAATGATGTATTGTGAATTAAATCATACCTGTAACGACACCATCTGGTGTAACGGCCTCAGCCAATTCAAAGCAATTATATCAACGACTGGGCCTCCACCTCTAGGACGCCCTCTATATGCCTGTCCTCCACCCCTAACTGAATATGTAGGTAGAGTGCCAACTAAAATGGAGCATGTTTCTTGAGTGCTCTGATGTAATATGTCTCTCCCAAGTCTGGGACAATCTCTCATGATGTGCCTAGTATCATCACACTCATAACAACCCATCTGCGGTTTTGGCTGCTCATACTGAGTCTGTGCCGGATAATAACAAATATAGGAATCTCGTGCTTGTGGTGCAGTAAAAGAACTTACTGGTGCACCCCGAGTAATCTGATGCGTGGACTGAGCTGATCGAATGCTCGAGTCTACGCCATAATGAGTTATAGCTGCAGAGTAGCATCCACTAAATTCTCCAGAACCTCGAGACCTCTTGGTCTCCCTAGTTTCCTTTTCCTCACCTCAAACACGTTCTAACATCTTGGCAATTTCCACCACTTGCTGAAATGAAGTATCAACTTATAGCCCCCAAGTCATACAGAATCTAAGATCATAACTGAGTCTTATAATGAATTTGTGGATTCGATCTTTGGTTGTAGGAACTAAAGTAAGAGTATGACAGGCTAACTCTTTGAACCGGATGGCATATTCTAACACTGTTATTGTGTCCTAACGCAGCCATTCAAACTCAGTATGCCACGCATTCTGTAGAGTCTAGGTAACAAACTCTTTCAAACATATCTCTGAAAACTTAGCCCAAGTAGGTGGTGTTGCATTGGCTGGTCTGCCCTCTTTATAGATTTGCCACAAACACCGGTGGGGAATTATCTCTCCAAAGGCCAATTTCTTCCTTTCCTATATTGACCCAGCACTGCCGAGCTGACCATTTCTTCACATATTCCTCGATTCTTCCTTGGGGTAATACACCCCCCTATTTGTACACGACGATCCCAAAAATAAAGCTCCGTATAGACAAATCTTGGCACAAACCACGTAGCCTATAAGGTCATCAACCACCGTACTTCCTCTGAAACACCCTATACTTCCGCAACCGAGACGTCCACGTTGAATAGACCTTCTGTAAATTTGAAGTTGTTTCTCTAACTCCTTTGATACTGAAATATAAGATTATTAAGGACGCAGTCATACCGCAAGTCCCAACATTATCACTTGCAAAATCTCAGTCCTTAAACATGTGCAAATATTTGGAGAACCTTTCAGTACCACATATGTGCATCTCAGGCCAGAACTGATATAACACATGACCCTGCAATATGTTCGTCTATAGCGGACTCCCCTACTTGGCGTGAAGCCATAGGACAAAACGTCCGATGATCCACAATACTAACCTCCACAGCTCATAATCATCAACCAGATGCCAGAATCCGCTGCACCCCTACGTAAATCACGGAGTAATCCTTCAATACATCTGCATCTTCAGTCGGGACCACACGTTGAGACGATGTTTGAGCATCCCTGGCTCCCTCGTAATCTATCCGCGACATCACGAACCGTCAGCACACAACTGATACCGAGTGCGCAATGTCATACACGAGTGGATGTGAATGAATATAAGATATATGCATCAAGTTGAATAAATATCGCACGATAGGGAATAAAAGAAGTAGAATTTCCTAATAGTTTCCGTAGCCTATCGAAGATAAGTACAGACGTCTCCATATCGATCCGCAACACTCTACTAAACTTGCTTATGACTTGTAGCACCCATGAACCTAGATCTCTGATACCAACTTGTCACGACCCAAATTTCCCTCCGTATGATGTTGTGATGGCACCTAGTCCTCAGGAGTAGGTAAGACTAACAATTACTGGTAACTCAACCAATATTTATTAAATATGAAATAGAAATTTCCTACAATTCCAAAACCGATAGTACAAGTCACAAGCTCTACAAAGTTTACTAGAACAATCTCTAAATACAACTGTTCCAGAATAGAATCAACAGTGCAGGAAAATATCAAAAGGTGACTCTGGGCCTGCGAACGCGACATCAGGTATACCTTAAGTCTCCACAACAATGTCCAATCAATTAGCAAGATTATCAACAACACTGAGGTACCTGGATCTGCACAAAAATGTGCAGAAGAGCAGCATGAGTACACCACAATGGTACCTAGTAAGTATCAAGCCTAACCTCGGTAGAGTAGTGACGAGGCCAGGTCAAGACACCTACCGGACATATAAACCTATACAAAATGCTACATAAAGCCAACAAGGAAGGAATATCAATGTAAGGCCATTAACCGAAGAATTTCAAATTCAACTCAACAATGAGAACACAGAATAACAACGAGAAAATAATCAAGTAATTTCCCAACAACATAGTCAGAATACAAATGACATATGAGTAGGTTCAAGTAAGGAATCATATGACAAATCAATCAATTAAATTATTTATGATGCATGTAATTAAACATAAATTACCCGAGGTATCACTCCTCGAAATCTCAATTCATGATTCAAAACTTTCAAATTCTTACATAGATGGCATTTTGTGCCCACATCTTCCAAATCACTTTTTGCACGACAAAATCCTCGTGCTACCATGTGTATAATTTCCGTATCAATATCAACCAAGATGACCACTGAATAATTTAAACATAATTTAATATAATTTCTAAATTAAATGCAGTGAAACATCAAATGAGCCATTAAACCAATTTAGGATTTAAATAAGGTAAAATAGTGGAGAGGTTGTACAAATGGAATATCAATTGAGTTTAGTTTAGAAGTATATGAGACCCGATAAAATATTATATTTATATAAAATAAGACATTTAATCAAGTTTTAACGAAATAAATATGAGATTTATTAAAGTAAAACGAAATAATAATTTTTCACGCAATTTACATGACAATAAGATAATGAGAGGGTTGAGATGTCAATTAGAGTAAATATATAATCACCATTTAAATTAGTAGACCTTCGATTGAGGTATGAGTTTTATTTTTGAAAGACACACAAGTGGAACAACTTGAAAATTCTTTCAATTATATCTGCTAAAGTTTTCAGCAACGTAACATATCACATAAAATGCATGACTCACACAGGAAGTCCATATTATTCCATTTTAATTATATTGATGGTTAATTAATTATAATCAAATACAATGAGGTGATATAAGAAACCACAATAACCGTCCTAACATAAAATGTGTCATGAGAATCACAATCGGAATTAACCTTAATACCACAATAATTTCATATTTGTTCATTCGTTGCGGCGTGCAACCCGATCCAACAATATAATCTTGCAAATAAATTCCGTTGCGGCTTGCAACCCGATCCGACAATTTAATCTTTCAAATAAATTCTGTTGCAACGTGAAACCCGCTCCAACAATATAATCTTTCAAATAAATTTCGTTGCGGCGTGCAACCCTCTCCAACAACAACACAAAGTAAGAAACCAAATTACAACCAACTACGATATACCACAAAGTAAAAATGAATAACGAGGCTAGACAAAGAAGCCACAACCAATGAAAAAGGCTACACGATAGTTCACGAAATCAAATAGCAAGAAAGTGACAATCCACAAGCCAATGCATAATTGATGAGCATCAACTGACAATTAAGGCATGTAGCAGGTAAAACATGAATTCAACGAGTAGTTACAATCAACAATTGGCATATAAGGTGATATCGACAACAAAGATGGAACATGTGCTAACAATTTCAAGTAAAGCACGTACAAACAACTATAACACAAAAGATGTAGTCATGAAACAATAGTTAAAATTAGTTACATGAAGGGAGCCTAACAGTTCAAACCAATCAAATACCAAATATAGGTCGTGTACTCACTCGTCACCTCGTGTACACGACCTTCACATAACACGGATGACACAATCGCCTCAAATCCTAAGGGGTGGTTTTCCCCACACGAAGTTAGACAAGACACTTACCTTAACGAAGTTAGGCCGATATTCTAAAATAACCTTCTTGCTTGAATTTATCTCCGTACAACTCAGATCTATCCAATTTATTTGTATAACTTCATTAAAATTCATCGGAAACAATTCCGGATAATAAAACGTCGACTTAAAATTTCATATTAAAAAGTCAACTAAAGTCAACGCGAGGCCCGCCTCTCGAAATTCAACAGAATTCTTACGAAATGCGAACACTCATTCCGATACGAGTTCAACCATACCAATTTTATCAAATTCCGATAACGACTCGACCTCCAAATCTAAATTTTTATTTTTGAAAGATTTTGCAAAAATCTCAATTTCTTCCATAAAAAATCGAATTAAACGATGAATATAACCATAGATACATGAAATATAATTACAAGGGAGTCAAGAATACTTACCCCAAGTTGTGTGGTGAAATGTGCCTCTGCAAATCGCTCTAACCGAGCTCCCCAACTCTATTATTTCTTAAAAATGGCAAAACTCCCTGTTTTGTGGGTGGGGGAGGGGGGGGGGGTGAGGGTTTATGTCCGTGGTATCACAAGTGGCGTGGGGAATTGCCTGTGGTGCCGTTGCCAGAACTTCAGAAGGCACAGTGCCAGGGATAGCGCCCCACACTACCCTGGACGCTGACGACGACAGGAAATATTTTCCGACACAGAAATGGGCATAACTCTCTGATACGATGTCTGAATTCGACGATTCTTTTTGCTATGGTTCCGAAATTTCAATACGGATCTAATGTTTCTATTAAAACTGAATTTGGAAATTATTTTATTAATGTGATACCACTTATTCTTGAAGAAACGACGTCGAAATATTTTAGAATTATTCAAATTCTACATTCGATACCGAGACCTACCAAATCAAGTTCGATTGACCTTGAATTTCGCACACAAGTCATAAATGACATAAAGGACCTATCAAAATTTCCATAACTTGATTCCGACCCAGATATCAATAAAGTCGACTCCCGGTCAAACTTCTAAACCTTCAATTTCTAACTTTTGCCATTTCAAGCCAAAATTAACTACGGACTTCCAAATAAATATCTGGACACACTACTAAGTCCAAAATTATCATGCAAAGTTATTGGAATCATAAAAATTCCATTCCGAAGTCGTTTGCTCAAAAGTCGACTCTCTGGTTAACTCTTTTCTTTTACGCTTCTTAAATAAGAATTGTTCTCCCAATTTGATCCTGAATCATCCGAAAACCAAACTCAACCACACACGCAAGTCATAATACGTATTATGAGGTTGCTAGAGATCTTAAGCCGCTGAACGGGATGCTAATTCTCAAAATGACAAGTCGGGTCGTTACAGCTACAGCTGCCCAAAATAGCAAGTCCGTGGCTGATGAGACTACTTGTCACGACCCAGAATCCACCACAGGCGTCGTGATGGAACTTAGTCTCTAAGATTAGATATGTCATTTTAGATAAGCCAATGACAATTACATTTCGAGCCATTTTGTTTTTGAAACATATAATTTAATACAAGTGTCAAAACCAAAAGCGGAAACAAATATCAAAAACCCTCCCAAGACTGGTAATACTGAGTAACGGACTCTAAATGAGTACATGTAGTGGTCCCAAGTATCGAATATACAATATTGTTCGAATAAGAGTAGACAGTACAATAAAAATGGAAAGACTCCAAGGGACTGCGACGACCAAGCATCCCTACATTGAATCCTTGCGATCACACTCTAATCTCTGTCTGAATCCAATATCTCCAATACCCGGCTCTGCACAAAAATGTGCAGAAGTGTAGTATGAGTACACCACAGTCGGTACCCAGTAAGTATCAAGACTAACCTCGATGGAGTAGAGACGGAGTACAATCAAGACGCTCACTAGTCTAATAACCTGTGAAATATAGCATCCGAAAATAATAAATAACAAATAGCAGTGATAGAAACAATAATCAACTAGTGACATAAACATCAAGGCAGCAAGAACACCATAAACATTGTCCAAACGAATAATGAACATAAGCACGACCAATTAATCAAGTCTTTCAAAATATATCTCTTTTATCTACAAGTTTTTTCGAATAGAAATCTTTAGAATATAATCCTTTCAAATAAATATCTTTCGAATATAATTCTTTCAAATAAATCTCTTTCGGATATAATTCTTCAAATAAATATCTTTCGAATATAATTCTTCAATAAAATCTTTCAAATATAATTCTTTCAAATAAATATCTTTCGAATATAATTCTTTCAAATAAATCTTTTTCGAATATAATTCTTCAAATAAATATCTTTCGAATATAATTCTTCAATAAAAGCTTTCAAATATAATTCTTTCAAATAAACTCCTTCGAATATAATCCTTTCAAATAAAATATCTTCCGAATATAATTCCTTCAAATAATTATCTTTCAAATAAGTATCTTTCGAATATAATTCTTCAAATAAAAGTCTTTCAAATATAGTTCTTTCAAAAAAACTCTTTCGAGTATAATCCTTTCAAATAAAATATCTTTTCAATTAAAAGTCACCATGTGACACCTCATTTCAAAATCATAAAATTACGTATCTCAGCCCACTTTCATATTTTTACGGCACCGCGTGCGCATATCTCTATCCCAACCGCACGCATAACTCACGTGCCAATAGTATCATCATTTACTCGCGGCACCTCGTTCCCACATTTCATATTGCAAATGCACGAACAATTCACAAGGCAAAAGACATAATAATTTTATGAAATGACTCATAAGTGAACAACGAGAATTTACAGAAAAGTAACAGCACAACAAATAGATATAACAACCGGGGCGCTCCCTATGTATCGCCTCGTATTCCCAAAGTAAATATGCAGCATGGTAAGGGGGGAGGGGATCTACCGAGGTACCGCCTCGTAGTCCAAAAGTAAATATGCAAGACAGGGAGATCTCCCGATGTACCGCCGCGTAGTCCCAAAGTAAATATGCAGTAGATGGGGATCTCCCAAGTAAACGCCTCGTAGTCCTAAAGTAAATATGTAAGATAGGGGGATCTCCCGAGGTACCGCCTCGTAGTCCCAAAGTAAATATGCAGTACAGGGGGATCTCCCGAGTAAACGCCTCGTAGTCCCAAAGTAAATATGCAAGAGAAAAGACGGAAGAATAACTCAGCAAGAACAACCTCTTCTTAAATCAAAATTTCTAATAAATATATTAACGTCTCCGTTTAAACTTATTTAATAATTGTTTGCAGATGGAAGATCCAAAATGTAATTATTTCCAGAAAATGTCAACTCAACCAACACTCGGAATCCACATAAGGATCAAAGTAGCAATCACACCAAATCATCATATAAAATAAATTCGACAAACAAAGAACGAGGCATGACAAATAAGAATTTAATAAGTGCCAGCAAATTTCCAATTTAATACTTAAGGGCGTCTACGAATTTTAACCAATATAATTTGCACATATAAACCAAATACGTACTCGTCACCTCGCGTACATGATTTTTAATTACACAATTTTCACATAAGACTCAATGCCTAAGGGGTAATTTCCCCCACTCAAGGTTAGGCAAGATACTTACCTCAAACCATGAAATTCTTTACTCCGTTATGCCTTTGCCTCGCGAATTGTGCTCCGGAAGCCTCATATCTAGTCACAATTGATTCGATTCATTCAATACAAATTATTGGAATTAATTCCATATGAAAATACAAAATTTCCAAATAAATCCGAAAATTAGCTCAAAATTTTCCCGCGTTTCGGAACCCAACAAAAGTTACAAAATATGAACACCCATTCAACCACGAGTTCAACCATACCAATTTTATCGAATTCAAATAATAATTCATCCTTCAAATCTTGAATTTCCGTTTTTGAAAAGTTTTACAAAAATCCTAATTTCTTCCAGTAACTCGAATTAAACTATGAATATAACCATAGATTCATGATATATAATCACTCTCGGATGTAGAACACCTAACCCAGTCGAAGTCATGAAGAAATCCTCAAAATCGCCCAAGACCCAAGCTCAAAAATTCCAATCGAAGTGAAGCAATGACTGATTTTCGACCCCTTATGTTTCTGTCCATTTTCGCACCCGTGGACACATATGTCACATCTGCGGTCTCGCTTTTGCGAGACAAAACTCGCATCTACGATCCTTACTGCCCAGCCCAAGCTCTCACCTACGGACAGAATGACGCATCTGTGCATATTGCTTCTGCGATGTCCAGTGCGCATCTGCGATGCCTTCCGCTTCTGCGCCTTCTTTACCCGCTTCAGCGATCACGCAGGTGCGGGAATTGCTTCGTACCTACGACTTCTGCCCAGTACACTCCCAGCCGCTTCTGCGAAGAGCTTCACGCTTCTGCGATGTTGCTTCTGCGACCAAGGCTTCGCAGAAGCAATTCGACCAGTTGTTGCCCATTTTCCAGCAGTTTTCTTCAAGTCCAAATTGCTTCGTTAACCTTCCGAAATCCACCCGAGGCCCTCGGGACCTCAACAAAATATACCAACACGTCCCAAAATATAATACGAACTTAGTCAAGGCTTCAAACCACGTCAAACAATGTCAAAATTAAAAATCGCGCATCGAATCAAATTATGAGTTTTTCAAATCTTCCAACTTCTATATTTTGCGCTGAAACGTATCAAATCAATCCGGAATTACTTCATATTTTGCACACAAGTCATAAATGACGTAGTGGAGCTGTTCCAATTTTTGGAATCGAAATCCGACCTCGTTATCAATCAATCAACTTACGGTCGAGTTTATGAATATTTCAAGAACTTCATTTTCCAACTTTTCTCCGAAATATGGTGAATTGTCCTACGGACTTCCAAATCAAAATCCGGACATATTCCTAAGTCCGAAATCACCATACAAAGCTATTAACATTATCAAAACTCCATTCTGGAGTCGTTTGCTCAAAAGTCAAACTCCGGTCAACTCTTTTCATTTAAGTTTCAAAATAAGAATTGTTCTTTCAATTTAATTTTGAATCTTCCGAAAACCAAAGTCGGCCACACACGCGGGTCATAATACATATTACAAAGTTGCTCGGGACCTTAAGTCGCTGAAAGGAACATTAATTCTCAAAACGACAAGTCGGGTCGTTACATTCTCCTCCTCCTAAAACATACGTTTGTCCTAGAATGTGCCAAAAATTATTCCGAGGACATTAAATTACTGATTGTACTATTACACACCTACTCGCGGTGAGTCCACTTCACCGAAATTTTAACATGGTCCGACAACACCATCTCAGCTGAGATTATTTCTTTTATCAATATTTATAAACTTTAACACCAATTCCTTACACTCCAACCATTTTCAAAAGGTCTGGTTTTCACATCAGCACATGGTATTAGTCTCAATCGGCTGTAGCAACTCGTGCCTATGCACATATCATACGTATGCCCATAACTACATCTCTGGTCATAACAGTTGTTCATAACTAATTCCAGCATCGTCGATTAACCTCACATTATCCAAAACCTCGTTTCAAATTTCCACAATACTGACAGCAACACGCGAGGCATGAAGACCTCATAATTATCTACCCAAATTAACGAGTCACATTTAACGCCACCTGAGCACTCACCTCGGGACTAAAACTCAATAGTTACGGCACAAATATGGCTAAATATGCATAGAAATACATAGAAGAGTTATCAAATAAGCCTAACAGGCATGACTCCCTATTGGTACTATAGTACAATTTAAATTTCACAAAGGGAGAATTTGAAACACATAAGTTTTCATCACAAGGATCCCGTCCTTAAATAACTTCCATCGCGGCTTGTAGCCCGGTTTAAACATATCAAATCATTTTTAAAATACGAGGTTCCCGTCCTCACCTATGAATCACAAGTACTTTGCACATTGTGCCAAACTGAAATTTTTCATATCTTTTTCTTCTTTTAATAAAATTCCGATAAACAATTTCACAGCACATAATGAACCTCCATACCGGTAGAGCATATAATTCATAAAATTGAAATCAATTATCCCAAAAAATCACCTCAAAACTCACCGTAATGAGTAACATAAAGTCACATTTGGACTCATAGCCCTCAATAATATACAAAACAAAATGATAGGCATGACTATCGAAATAAAATCTCCCAACAGGGGTAAACACATAAGTAGGCTACAGAATTACGAAACTCACCCATAAGTGGAGCATAATAGGAGGACTCGCCTCGATACTCAAAATCGAATCAACTAAGGAAAATATCCCTTTATAATAAATCGGGATCGTACCTGTAATGACACCCTCTGGTGTAGCATCCTTGGCCATACCATAGCAATTATATCAATGGGTTGGGCCTCCCCCTCTAGGGTGTCCTCTACCCGCCTGTCCTCCACCCCTAACTGGCTGTGCACGTGAAGTAGTAACTGGAATAGAGCATGTAGCCTGAGTCTTCTGATGAAATCCACCTCTCCCAAGTTTGGGACAATCTCTCATGATGTCACTAGTATCACCACACTCATAACAACCCATCTGAGGTCGCGGCTGCTCGTACTGAGTATGTGCCAGATAACTGGAATAACTATTGTAAGAACCTTGTGTCGGTGGTGCACTAAAAGTACTAACTGGAGCACTACGAGTATTCAGAATTACGGATTAGGCTGACCGATTGCCCGAGCCTCTGTCATGATGAGTCATAGATGCAGAGTAGAATCCACTGAATCCTCCAGAGTTCCGAGACCTTTTGGCTTCCTTAGACTCATATTCCTCACTTCGAGCAAGTTCTAACATCCTGGCAATCTCTACTACTTGCTAAAATGGAATGTAAGTCTGCAACTCTCGGGCCATACATATTTTAAAATCATAATCGAGCCCTTCGATGAATTTGCGGACTCGCTTTCTAACTGTAAGAACCAAGATAGGTTCATGGCGGGCTAACTCACTGAACATAATAGCATATTCTGACACCGTCATGGTTCCCTGACGCAACCGTTCAAACTCTGTGCGCCACGCATCCCGAAGAGCCTGAAAAAAAAACTCCTTCAAAAACATTTTCGAAAATTGAGCCAAAGCTGGTGGCATTGCATCGGCTGGTCTACCTTCTTCATAAACTTTCCACCACTGATACGCTGCTCCTGACAGCTGAAATATAGTAAATGCATCTCCACTCACTTCCACAATACCCATGGTGCGGAGAATACGGTGACACTTTTCTAGAAATCCCTGGGCATCCTCGGTAGTTGTGCCACTCAAGGTAGGTGAACTATACCTCTTACATCTCTCAAGTCTCTTTTGTTCTTCTTCTGATGCCTCTGACCTCAGGCTGAACCGCAATAACAGGTTGTACCGGTACTACACCCAAAACCTGACCAATGTGAACCCGCCGCTCTGGAGTACGAGCGGTAGGAGTCTGCGCTCCTCCCTCAATTTGTGAAATATTTGGCGAAACGGAGATCAATCTTGCCTGAGTTAATATACCAAACATATTCAGGAATTGTGCTAAAGTCTCCTGAAGTCCGGGGGTAACAACAGGTATCTCAGGTGCATGTCCCCCAACTGGAGCTACTGGAGGCTCCTCAACTGCTACTCTGACAGGTGCTCTAGCTGCGGCACATACCTTTTCTCGACTTCTACCTCAACCCCGGCCTCTTGCAGCCTTAGCAAATTGTGCAGGTGTCTTCTCAACTGACCCAGTAGCACGTGTCCTCACCACATGTGAGAGAATAGAGATACAAAGACTCAAATTCCAAGATCAACAAATCCGTATGACAGGAATGAAAGAAATGGAAATTCCTAATAGTTCTGGAGCCTCTCGAAGATAAGTACAGATGTCTCCGTACCGATCCACAAGAGTCTACTAAACTCGTTCGTGACTCGTAGAACCTATGAACCTAGAGCTCTGATACCAACTTGTCACGACCCAGAATCTCACCACATGCGTCATGATGGCACTTAGTCTCTAAGACTAGATAAGCCGATTATAATTACATTTCGAGCCAATTGTTTTTGAAACATATATTTTAATACAAGTGTCAAAACCAAAAGCGAAAATAAATATAAAAATACCTCCCAAGACTGGTAATACTAAGTCACGAACTCTAACTGAGTACATGCAGTGATCCCAAGGATCGAATATACAATATTATTCGAATAAGAGTGGACAATACAATAAAAATGGAAAGACTCCAAGGGACTGCGACGAACAAACAGCCCTACCTTGAATCCTTGCGATCACACTCTAATCTCTGTCCGAATCTGATATCTCCAATACCTGGCTCTGTACAAAAATGTGCATGAGTGTAGTATGAGTACACCACAGTCGGTACTCAGTAAGTATCAAGACTAACCTCGGTGGAGTAGAGACGAGGTACAGTCAAGACACTCACTAGTCTAATAACCTGTGAAATATAGCATACGAAAACAATAGAAAACAAATAGCAGTGATAGCAACAATAATCAGCTAGTGACATAAACAGCAAGGCAGCAAGAACACCATAAACACCGTCCAAACGAATAATGAACACAAGCACAACCAATTAATCAAGTCTTTCAAAATATATCTATTTTATCTACAAGTTTTTTTGAATAGAAATATTTAGAATATAATCATTTCAAATAAATATCTTTAGCACCGATATACCACTATTTGCAATACCAGTGTTCACAATACCAATGCTCACAGTACCAATACCACCGTATTTTTAGCACAGAGTCCGATCACGACCGATTGGCTAGGCTGTCTCATCCGAGACATCAACCACAATTTCAATTACAATTTCCAGCACAATCACCACCATATGTGCAGCATGGTGTCCGATCACGACCCGATCAGCTAGGCCATCTCACTACAATGCCGTGTGGATCGACATCATCCTTTTCTATCAATCATCGCATCCCAATTAAGGGGGATAATTTTATCGTATCAATCTCATCCTAAATAAGGGGAATAATTATAATCCACTCCTATACCGATACGTGTAGTTTCGGGGCTAGGTTATTTCAACCTACCCTTCCTCGGTGACTATCGATACTCCCAAAAATATTTTTTTATTTGCTTGCAAAAGAAACAACAATATAATTATATTTACCTCATAACCTTTCATACCGTATATAGCCTCATTAGCACTTACAATAACTTTCAATATCATTATTTCATTGGCTCTCTTGGCCATACATATGATTCTTCATTCATGGCACAATGACCATATTTCATATTTCATACTTTCATTTCTTCCCTTTCATGGATCATCATCATAAATATCAACAAATAGAATACTCCAGAAATCACAACTTTAGGTTCATTAGTAATGATGACTTTAAACACAATAAATTTCTTTCCAAGAAATGGAGTAAAATGATTGGCAATCGAAGTACACCTTAAAATCATAAACAAGTAACATATCATTTATTCTTGAAATACTTTTCTCCAAAAAGGGCAATACACAATTTCAACTCACGAATATGTAAGAACGCAAAACACATCAAAACTACTTATAAAGCATAGCATTAGTTAAAAAAGCCACCTATGGGCATCACTTGGGTTCATAAGCTTTTAGGCAATTCTATTTTTGAAGTCAATTTTGGAATAGTTGAATCAAAGTTCATTTCATAATCTTTCTCACATCTTCTCATTTCATTGGCATCTCTAGCCACAAGTATAACTTTCATTCTTGGCACGGTGGCCATACTTTATATCTTCAACTTACTTATTTCACTTTCGAGCATCTTTACAGATTATCAACAACAAGGCCTTTCCAATCAAGACTTTAGGTACACATATGAGCAATTAAGAGTCTTAAGTGTATCGAGTTTTTCCCACACAGTTTGGCATACTAGCTTTCATTTGGAACACGACTCAAAGCCATAATATTTTAATACACAACCCGTACTTTGAACATTTATCTTTCGACATAAGGCCTAATCGGAATAGTCAAGTGTATAAGGAATAACTCGGAACATAGGAATTAGGAACTTGGGCCAACCATGCTTGAAATTTACGGGAACATCATGGAATTCAATTCTAAGAGAGTACTCTAGCTAACATACCTGGAATTCACCCCTTAATAATACTATGACATTCCACCACACTAAACAACTTTAATCTACAACAATGCAATACAATTTCACCAATATTAGCAAGATTTCTATACTTTGAGTCATTTAGACTTTTTATCAAACATGTAGTGTGCATATCTTTCTACAACCCCCTCCAATGGAATTTTTTCACCTAACAACCACCTTCCACATCAATTATTCACCTCACAACCGCCTCTAGGCCATCCACAACTTCCATTAGCACATGCATGCCCTACAATTTAATCCCAAACCATCAATCTCATCAATTAAACCATTTTACAATCTCTACAACACCAAAACAACCTAAGTTAGGCACTTATGGCTTCCAATCACCATCCCATAAGTCATAACACATATTTCATACACAAATAATCATCATAGATTAGTTAGAGATGGTGGACATACCTCTTGTAGACCAAATATTGAAAGATAACTTTTTGGGTGTTCTTGAGATTTTGAAGAAATCCTATGAAATTCAATCAAAACCTTGTTGTAATTAGTGATTGAGAAGTGAATTCATCATAAAAACACACTTAAAAACTCACCTTAGGTGTGTATTGGAAGCCTTGACCGGATGAGTGATGGAGAGAAAGCCCTAATCTTGAAGAAATGACTTAGTCCCTCTCTCTACCCATCCTTGGGATTATTTAATGGGCTTCTACATGCGCGGTCGCGCACCTGGGCAAGTGACCGCACATCTGGTCGTGCACCTGAGGCATAATACCCTATAATATGCGTGGCCGCGCATCTGGGCACGCATATGGCATATGTCTGGTAAAATGACCATAACTTTCTGTAGAAATGTCCGAATGATGAACGGTTTAGTGCGTTGGAAACTTGACTCAAAGAGGTGTAATTTGATATGTAGATCACCTCCTAAATCTTATATTAAATAGGATGTTGTGCGAATTGAGTTATCCTTTCCACTTAATATATCCAACTTGTTCCGCACAAATTCTTGCCATTCACAAAACTCCTTAGTATGTTCCAAAGCACCTTAAACATATATTTGCATTTCAAACTGATGTGGTCCTATTCCATAGGTCTCCTTTAATACTCGAATACGTTATCCTCGAATACCGTTGGCGCACTTTAAAATCTTAAATCATTAGAAAATTTTAACGGGGTCTTAGAGGAAGATGATCAGAAAGGGCTATATTTATCACTTAGTCCGGGTAAAGGATGTGAAAGTAGAGTCACCAACCGTTCAATCTATCCCTGTGGTTAATGAGTTTCCCGATGTTTTTCCCGATGAGCTTTCGGGTCTTCCGCCGGAGTGAGAAACTGAGTTTGCTATTGACATATTACCAGATACTCGACCAATATCTATTCCTCCTTATAGAATGGCACCTGCAAAGATGAGAGAGTTGAAGGAACAACCAAGGGACTTTCTTGAAAAAGGCTTTATCAGACCTAGTACATCACCGTGGGGAGCACCTGTGTTATTTGTGAGGAAGAAAGATGGTTCCTTGCGGATGTGTATTGATTATAGACAGTTGAATAAGCTGATGATCAAGAATAAGTATCCGCTCCTGAGGATTGATGATTTATTTGATCAGTTGCAGGGTGCCAAGTGTTTCTCAAAGATAGACTTGAGTTTTGGGTACCATCAGGTAAGGGTTAAAGAGAAAGATATTCCGAAGACATCATTCAGGACCAGATATGGGCATTTTGAGTTTCGTATTATGTCGTTCGGTTTGACCAATGCCCAGCAATATCCATGGAGTTGATGAACCGTGTGTTCAGACCCTTTCTAGATCTGTTCGTGATTGTATTTATCGACGATATATTGGTTTACTCCCGTTCACAGGCTGAGCATGCAGATCATTTGCGTACGGTGCTCAGAGTTCTACAAAAGAGAAGTTGTACGCAAATCTCTCTAAATGTGAATTCTGGTTGAATTCTGTAGCTTTCCTTGGACATATTATTTCAGGTGAGGGTATCCGGGTTGATACCCCAAAGATTGAGGCAGTGAGGACTTGGCCTAGACCCACGACACCGACGGAGGTTCGTAGATTCCTCGACTTGGCAAGTTATTATAGGAGATTCATAGAGGGATTTTATTCTCTTTCAGCACCATTGACAAAGTAGACTCAGAAGGGAGCTAAGTTTCAGTGGACTTATGCTTGTGAGCGGAGTTTCTAGGCATTGAAGGATAGATTGACTTCAACACCGGTTCTAACACTCCCAGAGGGAACCAATGGTTATACTATCTATTGTGACGCTTCGGGCATTGGATTTGGTTGTGTAATGATGCAACACGGTAAGGTTGTAGCTTATGCTTCTAAACAACTAAGAAAGCACGAGAAGAATTACCCGACCCACGATTTAGAGTTAGCCGTGGTGATTCATGCACTAAAGATATGGAGGCACTATTTGTATTACATTCATGTTGATATCTATACGGATCATACGAGCCTTCAGTATATCTTCAAGCAAAAGGAATTGAATTTACACCAAAGGATATGGTTGGAGCTACTAAAAGACTATGCCGTTGATATTTTATACCATCCGAGGAAGGCGAATATAGTAGCCGACGCCCTCAACCGTAGATCTATGGGTAGCCTGTCATATTTACAGCCAGAGAAGAGTGAAATAGCCCATGAGATTCATCAACTAGCTAGTCTTGGAGTTCGATTACTGAACTCAGGTGATACCCGAGTTACTATTCAGGACACGACAACATTCTCTTTAGTACGAGGATCCTGTGTTAGCTCATTACAGGGATACAACCCCTCAGAAGGAGAAGACACCATTTGAGATTATAGGAGATGAAGTCCTTAGATATCGAGGATGATTATGCGTCCCTAATGTTGCAGGGCTGCGCCGGCAGGTTATGAGAGAGACTCACTATTCTTGTTATTTTGTCCATCCAGGAGCAACAAAGATGTATCATGATATCAAGGAAATATATTGGTGGGACGGAATGCAAAAGGATATAGCGGAGTTTGTTGCTTAGTGCCCTAACTATCAGCAGGTTAATATTGAGCATAAAACATCCGGTGGATTATTGCAGGCTATAGAGATTCCGACTTGGAAGTGGGAAGTAATTAATATAGATTTCGTCATAGGCTTACCTCGTACCCAGCGTAAGTTCGATTCTATATGGGCGATTGTTGATAGACTTACAAAATCAGCCCATTTTCTCCCCGTTAGGAATACATATTCCACAAAGGATTATGCAAGGCTTTACATTAAAGAGATAATACGACTTTATAGTGTCTCTATATCTATTATCTCGGATAGATGTGCTCAGTTTACAACTAATTTCTAGAGGTCCTTCCAAAAAGGATTAGGGACTCAGGTAAGTCTTAGTACAATAAATCCCTAGACAGACGAACATGCTGAGCGTACTATTCAAACACTTGAGGATATGTTACGGGCTTGTGTGATAGATTTCAAGGGTAGCTGGGATGATCATCTGCCGCTTATTGAGTTCGTGTATAATAATAATTATCATTCCAGTATTCAGATGGCTCCATACGAAGCTCTTTACGTACGAAAGTGTAGGTCGCCTATAGGATGGTTCGATGTTGGGGAAACAAAGTTAGTAGGACCAGAGTTAGTACAACATGCATTCGAGAAGATTAAGCTTATACATGAAAGGCTATTAGCAACTCAAAGCCGTCAGAAGTCTTATGCGGATAATCGACAACGAGACTTGGAGTTTCAGATGACTGGGTATTCCTAAAGGTATCACCGATGAAAGGCGTTATGAGGTTTGGTAAGAAAGGAAAACTTAGCCCTCGGTACATTGGACCATATAAGATTATACGCAAGGTAGGCCAGGTAGCATATGAGTTAGACTTGCCTTCTGACTTGGAGTCAGTACATCCGGTCTTTCATGTGTCTATGCTCCGTAAATGTATCGGCAATCCTTCCAGAGTCGTGTCAGTTGACGATGTTCAGGTCACAGAATAGCTATCATATGAGGGAACTCCCATTGCTATACTAGATAGACAAGTTCGGAGATTGAGGACTAAAGACGTAGCTTCGATGAAAGTACTTTGGAGAAACAATAATGTGTAAGAAATGAATTAGAACGCCGAAGAAGACACGAAGTCTAGGTATCCTCACTTGTTTCCTCTTCCAGAGGAGGATCAGACTGAGACATCACAGCCTTAAGGTGCGTATATGGATTCTCGTGTTAGTTATTGTCATTGGTCGTGTGAGGACATTGTCGCTGTTGATGAATATGGCCCTGTATGGCCTTGTATTAGTTTCGTTGAAGGTTGTGAGTTTGGGATAAAATACGGTCCAAGCTATAATACCCCGTATTTATGGACTAGTGTCATACAAGGTACCACATGACCATGATAGTAAGGTATATAAAGTGTGTTAAAAGTGATTAGTATTTTAAGTAATTTGAGATAATTCTTAATTATATGGGTAATTGGTTAAGTATTGGTTTAGTGGGAGATTAACAAGCTAATTAGGAAATTGTGGATAAGCTTAATACCTCCCAATGTGGCAGCAAGTAGGGGTTCTTAATCAAGCCTAATATTGGCTAGGTGAGTTATGAGGCTAGGTGACATATTTAGGAAATTCTTTGGCTAAGTCATCACATAAAGTGGGTCCCCCACCCACTATGATAAAGACACATCCCTATATCATTAAAGGGAAAAGTATATGCTTGCTAGTAACAGATGGAAATTCTCAAAAAGGAATTCTTATGAACCCCTACAATGCTATAGCAGCGTGAATTGCAAATTCTAAGGGAGTCCGGTATAACTTTTCTCAAGAATATCAAACGGATGTTTCCCTACTTCGATCTCGCCGTTACGTGTTTTGTCGCGATTGACGTGTGTTAGAGGCATTGTCAAGAGGATCTGCTCGGTATGTTAAGGCTATCCCTTCTTTCATTTTGGCATGATCTATACGATACAAACGAAACGAGCAAACACACAACTTTCATAAATGCCTCTATTCATAGAAACACCAGGGGTGACAATGTTGTTGATTCCCCACATGTCTTATTATTATATCGTCTGTTCATGGGTTTTAGAAAATACGCACCACTACCTGATCAGTTGGTATACATTGATGGTTTCGCCCACTAAGGCCGAGATGATATGGTGGGATTCCTTCAGAGGCTTGATGACGTTATGTACGCATATACCTATGCATGATATGATATTTATACGCACATGCATGACATTATAAATATTTTAGGATTCACAAATTTATTTAGGCTTACAGGCGGATTCCTTTACTCCATCTTCTTTTATGACTTCTATGTACTGATTTTCATGCCTTACATACTCGGTATATTATTCGTACTGACACCCCTATTTCCTGGGGCTTGTGTTTTATGCCCGCAGGTGCAGGTAGACAGGTTGACGGTTCCCCTTTTTAGGATCCTTGATAAACGAGAGTTGGCATGCTCCACTTGATCCGAAGCTATTATTAGTTTTGGTACGCTATTTTTGTATGTAGATATGGGTACGACGAGGCCCAGTACCGTCCTTTATACAGTTGTACACTCTATTAGAGTTCTGTAGACAATCATATATAGTTGGATAATATGTGGCCTTGTCGGCTTCTAATTTTGGATATATAGTTGTTTATAACAGCCTTGTCGGCTTGCCCTACCGTATTCCGCATGTATATGTATATATGTCTTTTGGACATGTTTTTCTTACATATTTTATTCACATGATTCAGCAGTTCATTGACAGATGTTATTCATGACCTACCCTTCATTCATGTTTATATCTTAGACGCATGCTTAGGGGTGTTTGACACGTAGGACTCAGGCACTCGTCATGGCCCATCGATTTGGGTCGTGACATTGTAGTAAGTCAGATATTGCATGTTGAACAAATTTCTTTTTCCGTAACCTTAATAACTCATAATTTTGATTTCTTGACCAACATGGAGCCATGTGTTTCTGGACGTAGAGGAGTTTAAGAAGCAAATGAAAACTTTTGACACATTTAAATACGCAAAGTAGATGATGAGAATTTCATGTGTCTTTTTACATGTTCATTTCTTAATAAAAATAATATAAACATTTACATCAAGTGGGTTCCAATAAGTCATGTAACAAAGGCTAAAATGAGAATTGCATGGTTAAATAATTTACCAATATGAAAATGTGATAATCCTTTTAAAACAAACTAAAAGAAAATATATATCACACCACATAACAGCTTGTTTGGATGGTTGTTATGTATCGTTTCATAATGTTTTATATTGTATTGTATTGTATTGTACTATATCGTTTTAATGTATAGAATGGTTGGATAGATTGTATTATTTGTTGTCGTTTCAGGATGTTATATATCAACAATGTGAAGAATAAACGTGCAACATTACAAAGGAAAAGTAAGGTACAATGTAGAATTATTATATAAAAAGGTAGGGTAAAAAATAAAATAAGATTGTTTAATATTAAAAAAAGGATAAGATGAGAGGAAAAACAAGGTAACGAGGCGACCACATTAAATTGGTCGTTACACAAAAGTGACACTTTTCGTTGTCATGTAACGAGGAATTTAATAATACGATATAATAAAATTTAAGTAACAATCAAAACAAATATTATATTTAAAATAATAATACAATATAATACAATAAGTAACAACCATCCAAACAAGTTGTAAATGGATGAACAAAATATAGGACAATAGGATAATGTCAACTTCGTGAAATTTATTTGCATTCTATGTTTACACTAAATAAATAAATAAAAAGTATATATTTTTAGTACACATATTTATCACTTGATTTTGATTAAATTTTATTTGTTTGATGTAAACAGGGTAAATATTTAGTTTGAAGTTGGGGTAGTTTTTCAATTTTACGAAACTTGTGGGGAATATGTACACTTATTGATAGCGGAAATCCACTAGAAAGAGGTCTTCTTATCTCACTATTGTTCCCGCCGAGCAGGGCTATTTGCTTCGTTCTCGTTCATCGGAACCTTCTTCTCTCCACCGACGCCGACCGCCGAGGATTACGCCGCCGACCACCGAGGATACCGTTAAACTGAATTTCACTAGCCTAAACTGCCTTTATCAGGTACTATTAATTTCGAAACTTTTTCAGATTCAACTCGAATCTGTATTAAAACGTTTGGAATGAGCTTTCTCATACTTGTTCGTTTGGCAGATTGAAATATAGAAATAATCGATGGCGCATAGGTTGCTGAGAGATGCAGAAGCTGATGGATGGGAACGATCTGATTTCCCTATTATATGCGAGTCGTGTCTTGGCGACAGTCCTTACGTGCGGATGGTAATTTTTTTGGCTCAATTTTGTTGTTATAGAGATCGTGAATGATATTAGGGTTTGTTATTTTCTCGTCATTGTGAATTTTGAAGCAGAATTGCTAAGTTATGATTTTTAGTGCCTTTGGTTGCTTGGCTGCTAATTGAAAAAAAGAGTTTAAGTTCTATGCACTGACGGGTGTAAGAAATATTTACAGAATCTGGTCCTAATTAAACATTTAGTAATTAGTAACCTAGTAAAAATGGTAACTAACCTTGTACAACAGGTTGAAATTCGTTGACAGTAGCACCCAAGGGTGTGACCTAGTGGTTAATAATGTGGGAGGATAACCATGAGGTCTTAGGTTTAAATACCAGCAAAGGCAAAAAATACTAGGTGATTTGTTTCCTATCTACCTAAGCCGTGGTGGGCTGAGTTGCTGGGTACCTGTGCTGGTGGGAGGTAGCAGGTAGCCAGGGATCCAGTGGAGTTGTCGAGGTGTGCCGAAACTGGCCCAGACACCACCGTCCTAAAAATAAATAAATTCCACTGACTGGAGGAAAGTTTTCATATTTGCACTGCTCCTACCTGCTACTGAGGTGAAGTGTAGAAAACTGTATTAGGCAAAGAACTTGCGAAAATTCTGGCCGTAGTTTTAGGTGATTATAGGTGCGAAGAGGCTAGAACAGATGGATATTGAGGATTCATATAACCAACAGGAAAGTTTGGGATTGAGGCGTAGTTAAATGATTGGTTGATTGTTATGGTTTTAGGTGAATATAGTAATATTACTTTTTGAATACATCTGAAAGTTCATTTTCAGAAATATTTGGGTGGATTTTCAAGAATTCCGAAGAAATTACTTGTTTTGCATACCCCAATTTTATTAATACAGTAGGAATAACTAGTAACTGTGGAAAATTTGTGTTTCATTGTACAAAAGTAAGTTAAGAAGGATATCTCTATTCAAGTTTAAAAGGTTAAAATCTGTCATTTCATCAATCTTGATGAAAGGTCGCAGTCCCATTTCGAAATCGTATGGGATTAAGTTATATGTAACATGTATTTCTTCCTTAAGAATGTGAAATGTGTGGGGATGTGGTTGGATCCTTTGATAGAGGTAGCACAACTTAATGTTTTCTCCAAATTCCTAGGTGAAGTTTGAATTGATTTTTGTTTCTACAGGAGAGGCTGTTAGCCTTTTTGTAAGAACTGTTAATTCATCGCAGTTATTTAATTGCTTGGTTTTGTGCAGGCTTCAGCAAACTGTATTTTAAATTCCATTTACTCATAGTTAGGTGGGACCACTTCCATTCGAATCGTTGTGGCAGTCTGAAAGAGCTCTATGTTTGGACCTTTGTCTATTTATAGCTTCTCCTGATTCACTGCTACTTTTTGGCACATTGTTACGATATTGACTCTCTTCATATAGTTGTAAGGATTAATTTCTTTCAAGATTATCTCTAGTTTGGCGGTAGAATCAGTCTGGATGTTTGACTTTGTTTCAGCTGCACGTTCTCTACTTTAATCTTTCTTTCTCCAACTTCACTATCTGACTTTTGATCTGGTTATGGATTTCATACAGACAAAAGCAGACTATGACAAGGAGTGCAAGATCTGCACACGACCCTTCACAGTGTTTAGATGGAGGCCTGGTCGGGATGCAAGATATAAAAAGACTGAGATCTGTCAGACCTGCAGCAAATTGAAGAATGTTTGTCAAGTTTGCCTATTGGATCTTGAATATGGTTTGCCAGTTCAGGTCCGAGACACTGCTCTCAGTATCAACTCGAATGATGCCATCCCGAAGAGTGACGTAAATAGAGAATATTTTGCAGAGGAACATGACCGCAGGGTACGTGAATTACTAATTGGAAGCACAATTTATTGTTATGACATGCTTTTTACCTCATTACTTGCATGGCAATTTAATATATTCTATGTTGCTCGGACTCTCCGAAAATATCGATGGGTGCGTGTCAGATCCTTCAAAAATAGTGTATTTTTGGAGGATCCGACATGGATGCGACAACTATTTTGGAGAGTCCGCGCAACACAGAATATATTCATATAAATAAGGACAGAGAATTATTTCGCTGAAGCATTAGGCCCCTCTCTCTCTCTCTCTCTCTCTCTCTCTTTTAAAACTGAATTTACTTTCTTAAAGAGCACATATACTTACCAGTAAATACTTTTGAGTGTTTTCCCACCCCACCCCCTCACAAAAAAAGGCGAGAAATTGATACTGCTTAATTGATAAGTGTCCAAATTTTGAGCTGAAACTATTTNAGATCCTTCAAAAATAGTGTATTTTTGGAGGATCCGACACGGATGCGACAACTATTTTGGAGAGTCCGCGCAACACAGAATATATTCATATAAATAAGGACAGAATTATTTCGCTGAAGCATTAGGCCCCTCTCTCTCTCTCTCTCTCTCTCTCTCTTTTAAAACTGAATTTACTTTCTTAAAGAGCACATATACTTACCAGTAAATACTTTTGAGTGTTTTCCCACCCCACCCCCTCACAAAAAAAGGCGAGAAATTGATACTGCTTAATTGATAAGTGTCCAAATTTTGAGCTGAAACTATTTTAAGCTTAAGTTTTGACAATTTTGGGAGCTGTCTTTATTATTGGTCTTGTCGCCCTCCCCCCTTCCTCCAGGTCTTGCAGGGAATAACTTAGGGATGACGTACTTTTGAGATTAGGAGGAAGAGATTAAACCTGGTGAAACCAAGGGTTTATAAAACTTAAAAGAAGCACCTTGACAAAAAAGCTGATGTTTGTGATGCTTTTTCTTTTTACATTTTGGTTTCCCCCCTAAGTCATAGACTCATAGTTTAATGTTTGACCAGGCAAGAGCTGGTATTGATTATGAATCTTCATATGGGAAAGTCCGTCCAAATGACACTATCATGAAGCTTCAAAGAACAAGTCCATACTACAAGAGAAATCGGGCACATGTTTGCAGTTTCTATATACGTGGTCAATGTACAAGAGGTCTGGAGTGTCCTTACAGGCATGAGATGCCTGAGACAGGAGAGTTGTCACAGCAGAATATTAAAGACCGTTACTATGGGTATGTCAAACCGATTTCTTTATTGCTGATGTGAATTTCTCCTCTTTCCATTGATGCTCACATATCTGTATCGACATGTTTCTGATTGGGTGTTGGATCTTAAATTTTAGTGGTTGGGTGAGAGAAGGGTGGTTCACTTTTCTGTTGATAAGTCCATGGAGGCTAACTTGTCGCTGTAATACGCTATCTGTTTTCCTTAGCCGCAATGCTAATATAGGATGAAGGACAGTGTTGTATCATGGTCACCAGATATTATATAAAATAGTACTCTCGTACAACAAGTGGGAGTAAAATAGGTAATAACCTGGAGCTTAGATCTCCTCTTTTTATCATGTAAGAAGGAATGAAGGAGAAGCAAAGCAACTCAAGTGAAATATATCTCAATATGCAAAGGCAGTAACTTGGACTTGGTCAAGTCAGGAGGCAAATAGCTTGTCTTGAGTTGCTCTTTTAACCTCGTTGAAATAAAAAAACAATATCATATGTGAACATGTAAATACCTCACATCTGACATTTAAGTCCTCCTGCTGTCAATATACTGTATACATTTTTCATTGTTTTTACAGCTAAAAAATGCTGATGTTTTGTAATTGCTTTTCTACTGCTTGGAGTCTTTGTTCTATACTTTTTTAGTGGCTTATTCCTCTCTGGTTTCTTAGTCCCTTCCGCTTGTATATTGGTTATGCCTTCTTTAGATATCTTTACTTACTATGCTTGTTCAAATCCTTGCATCCTACAACCAGCGGAAGTCTAAGAAGAAAATTTTGGGTGAATACTTTTTCATGCGTTTCAATATTTGGTTAAGGTTTGAACAAAAGCTGGAGGATTACCGAAACTAGCAAGGGTCCTTGTTACAACCCAGTCAACTCCATGGTTATCGACATAACTAAGTTAGATACGTAAATCTAGAAAAATACCTTTGTCACATGAGCAATCAATGAAATACTCTATGCACTTTTGAAACACACCTTGCCTTGTCTCTCCATGATTACATGATGACTAGGTTGTTTACTGATGGCATCAATTTGCTGGTCACTTTTCTTTTGCTTTTCTTTGCTGTGTTGGTTGTATGGAAGAATCCATGTATTTATGACACTGTGGTTTGTGGTGACTATAAAATGTCTGCTACATATATCTCCTCCTCTTTTACAAAGATCTATTTAATCCTACATTATTCTCCTAACTTAAAGTGAAAAAATGATTTGTATTACTATCTTGCCGAATGTTCATTGGCTCATGTTGTTTTCAACTGATAAGTTTTCACTGTACTGTAATGCTTGCAGAGTCAATGATCCAGTGGCTTTAAAGCTACTGAATAAAGCAGGTGAAATGCCTACATTGGAGGCCCCTGATGACGAGAGCATTAGAACCCTCTATGTCGGTGGTGTTGATGCAAGAATCACCGAACAGGACCTTAGGGACCACTTTTATGCACATGGTGAAATTGAGTCCATCAAAATGGTGGTCCAACGTGGTTGTGCTTTCGTAACTTACACAACCAGAGAAGGTGCAGAGAAGGCAGCTGAGGAACTAGCAAACAAGCTGGTGATAAAGGGCCTGAGACTGAAGCTACTCTGGGGGAGACCTCAAGCACCCAAGCCAGAGTCTGAGGTCCCCGATGAAGCAAAGCAGCAGGCTGCTGTGACTCACAGTGGATTGTTGCCTAGAGCAGTCATATCACAGCAGCAAAATCAGCCATTTCAGCCACCAGGAACTCAGGACCAACCCCCATCCATGCCTTACTTCAACATACCCCCGATGCCTCAGCAAGACAGACCATATTATCCATCAATGGATCCACAAAGGATGGGTGCCCTAGTTCAATCCCAGGAGGGGGCTTCTAGTTCAGCTACTGGGTCCGGTCCCGGTGAAAATAGGAGTGGTTCTGAGAATCAACAAGGACAACGTTATGCATATCCACCTGGGGCACCACCTCAAGTTCAATTTTATCCGCCTTATTATCCACCCTATGGGTATACGCCACCACCTCCTCCACCTTATCAACAGTATCCTCCTCAACCTTATCAAGCTACAGCACCCCCACCACCTGGTGGTCAGCAATCTGCACATCTGCAGCCGCCTCAGTCGGTGGCAGCAGCCACACAACAGCCTTAATCTTTGCAGTTTTGTCAGGCATCTGCAATCAGGGAGATCAATGTGAACATGGCCAGCATATCTGTTACTGCTGAAAGTTGTCTGTACTCTTTTAGCCATTTTGAATTAAGTATTGATTCTGTTGTGTCAATGAAAATTTTTGGTGTTATGTTTCTCGTCACTGCCAATTTGGTTCTGTTCAAGTTTCCTACAATATGACCTCATTTAACCCTTTCAGCTCTTGGGCAAACCACAATTTACCCTCGTTTTTTCCCCCTTCATAGAAGTTCCCGCGGTTTTTATGAATTTTATATTTGTGCTTGGCATATAAATGTGTATAAATGCACCTTGCTAAGCGTATACATGAGCTTATGTGTATTTGTTTTTTGGTAGGCATGTCATATGATTGCAAGTACACAATGATCAGTGAGAGCTTATATTATCATCGCCATCCTAATTGAACGCCTTTAGAAAATATTTTTGTATGTAAATCTATGGTTAATAAATTTTACGGGCCCATGAAAAATGATATAATGAATCATTCGCTTTGTCACGACCGTTCCTCGTTTTTGGCGTTTTAGAGCCATAAAACAGAAATTCATGACGATTCCCACATGTCCACGTCATCCGAATGAATTCGGGCGACCGGCTCTAAATCTCCTAAAATTTTGCGGGCCCGTAAAAATGACCTAATGAATAATAATCATCGCTTTGCCATGACCGTTCCTCGTTTTTGGCGTTTTAGAGCCATAATAAAGGAATTCGGGATGATTTCTAGATTTTTGTGTGCTATAGTCCACGTCACCTGTATAAATTCGGGCGACTGTCCCCGAAACTCCTAAAATTTTGTGGGTCTATCAAAAATGATCTAATGAACAATAGTCATTGCTTCGCCATGATCGTTCCTCGTTTTTTGACGTTTTAGGGCCACAAATCAGGAATTCAGGACGACTCCCATATTTTCGTGTGCTATAGTCTATGCCATCTGCATGAATTCGGGGAACCAATCCCGAGTCTTAAAATTTTGCGAGCCCATAAAAAATGACGGAATGAATAGTAGTCATCGCCACGCCATGATCGTTCCTCGGTTTTTTACGTTTTAGGGCCATAAAACAGTAATTCAGGACGATTCTCAAATTTTCATGTNGAAATTTATTTCTTCTTAATAAATTTTACGGGCCCATGAAAAACGATATAATGAATCATAGTCATCGCTTTGTCATGACCGTTTCTCGTTTTTGGCGTTTTAGAGCCATAAAACAGAAATTCATGATGATTCCCACATGTCCACGTCATCCGAATGAATTCGGGCGACCGGCTCTAAATCTCCTAAAATTTTGCGGGCCCGTAAAAATGACCTAATGAATAATAATCATCGCTTTGCCATGACCGTTCCTCGTTTTTGGCGTTTTAGAGCCATAATAAAGGAATTCGGGATGATTTCTAGATTTTTGTGTGCTATAGTCCACGTCACCTGTATAAATTCGGGCGACTGTCCCCGAAACTCCTAAAATTTTGTGGGTCTATCAAAAATGATCTAATGAACAATAGTCATTGCTTCGCCATGATCGTTCCTCGTTTTTTGACGTTTTAGGGCCACAAATCAGGAATTCAGGACGACTCCCATATTTTCGTGTGCTATAGTCTATGCCATCTGCATGAATTCGGGGAACCAATCCCGAGTCTTAAAATTTTGCGAGCCCATAAAAAATGACGGAATGAATAGTAGTCATCGCCACGCCATGATCGTTCCTCGGTTTTTTACGTTTTAGGGCCATAAAACAGTAATTCAGGACGATTCTCAAATTTTCATGTGCTATTGTCCATCCCATCTGCATGAATTCGGGCGACCAACCCCGAATCTCCTAAAATTTTACGTTCCCATAAAAAATGACCTAATGAACAATAGTCATCGCTTCGCCATGACCGTTCCTCGTATTTTGACATTTTAGGGCCATAAAACTGGAATTCACGAATTCAGGACGATTCAAGATTTTCATGTGTTATAATCCACGCCATCTGTATGAATTTGGACGACCGCCACCGAATATCCTAAAATTATTCGTACCTATAAAAACGACCTAATGAACAATAGTCAACGTTTCACCATGACCGTTTCTCATGTTTTGGTGTTTTAGGGCCATAAAATAGGAATTCAGGACGATTCTCAGATTTTCGTGTGCTATTGTCCACGCCATCTATATTAATTCGAGCTACCGGTCCGGAATCTCATCAATTTTGCGGGCCCTAAAAAGCAACCTAATGAACAATAGCCATCTCTTCGCCATGTTTGTTTCTCATTTTTTGGCATTTTAGGGCCATAAAACAAGAATTCAGGACGACTATCAGATTTTCGTGTCTCAGGCAGTCGACCCCAAATCTCCAAAAATTTTGTGGGCCTATCAAAAAAGATCTAATGAGCAATAGTCATTGCTCTCCATGGCCGTTCTTTATTTTTTGGCGTTTTAGAACCATAAAACAGGAATTCAGGATGATTCAAAAATTTTCGTTTGCTATAGTTCATGCCATCTGCATGAATTCGGGGGACAGACCTCGAATCTCCTAAAATTTTGCGGGCCCATAAAAAATGGCCTAATGAACAATAGTCATCGCTTCGCCATGACCGTTTCTCATTTTTTGGCGTTTGGACCATTAAACATGAATTCATGACGACTCCCAAACTTTCTTGTGCTATAGTCTACGCCATCTGCATAAATTTGGACGACCGACCCCAAATCTCTTAAAATTTTGCAAGCCCATAAAAATGACCTAATAAAAAACAGTAATCGCTTTGCCATGACTATTCCTCGCTTTTTGGCATTTTGGGGCCAAGCAAATGGTGTGGCCTATAGCACACGAAAATCTGGGAATCAGGATTCTAATTTTATGGACCAAAAATGCCAAAATCTAGGAACGGTCATGGAGAGTCGATGACTAATGTTCCTTAGGTCGATTTTGATAGGTCGGCAAAATTTTAGACGATTCGGATCCGGGTGCCCGGGCCCATGCAGATGGCGTGGGCTTTAGCACATGAAAATCTAGAAATCGGGCAGAATTCAAGTTTTATGCCCCTAAAATGCAAAACAATGAGGAACGGTCATACCGAGGCGATGACTAATGTTCCTTAGGTTATTTCTTATGGGCCGTAAAATTTTTAGGTGTTCCAGATCCGGGCGAACGGGCCCATATAGATGGCGTGGGCTATAACACACAGAAATTTGGGAATTGGGCGAAATTCCAGTTTTATGGCCCTAAAACGTCAATAAAAAAGAAACGGTCATAGCGAGGCGATGACTAATGTTCTTTAGGTCGTTTTTTATGGGCTGGCATAATTTTAGGCGATCCGGGTCCGGACGCCTGGACTCATGCAGATGGCGTGGGCTATAGCATACGAAAATCTAAAAACCGGGCGGAATTCCAATTTTACGGCCCTAAAGCGCCAAACAATGAGGAACGGTCTTGGCGAGGAAAGGACTAATATTCCTTAGGTCATTTTTGATGGGCCGACAAAATTTTAGGCGATCCGGATTCAGATGCCCGGACCCATGCTGACGGCGCGGGCTAGTGCATACGAAAATCTGGGAATCAGGCAGAAGTTTAGTTTTATGGCCCAAACACGCCAAACCATGAGAAACGGCTATGGCGAGGTGAAAACAAATGTTCCATAGGTCGTTTTTGGATGGGCCGACAAAAGTTTAGGCTCCCGGACCCATGTAGATGGCGTGGGAAAGAGAATAAGAAAATCTAGGAATCGAGTGGAATTCGAGTTTTATGCCCCTAAAACGCCAAAAAAGGTAAACGGTCATGGTGAGGTGATGACTAATGATCCTTAGGGCCTATTTGATGGGCCAACAAATATTTAGGCGATCTAGGTCTGGGCGCCTGGGCCATGCAGATGGCGTGGGCAATCGCACATGAAAATCTGGGAATCAGGCGTAATTTCAATTTTATAGCCCTAAAACTTCAAACGATGAGGAACGACCATGGCGTCGCG
>AWOL01S0024077.1:39206-69669 GCA_000715115.1 Nicotiana otophora
CAGAATTCAAGTTTTATGCCCCTAAAATGCAAAACAATGAGGAACGGTCATACCGAGGCGATGACTAATGTTCCTTAGGTTATTTCTTATGGGCCGTAAAATTTTTAGGTGTTCCAGATCCGGGCGAACGGGCCCATATAGATGGCGTGGGCTATAACACACAGAAATTTGGGAATTGGGCGAAATTCCAGTTTTATGGCCCTAAAACGTCAATAAAAAAGAAACGGTCATAGCGAGGCGATGACTAATGTTCTTTAGGTCGTTTTTTATGGGCTGGCATAATTTTAGGCGATCCGGGTCCGGACGCCTGGACTCATGCAGATGGCGTGGGCTATAGCATACGAAAATCTAAAAACCGGGCGGAATTCCAATTTTACGGCCCTAAAGCGCCAAACAATGAGGAACGGTCTTGGCGAGGAAAGGACTAATATTCCTTAGGTCATTTTTGATGGGCCGACAAAATTTTAGGCGATCCGGATTCAGATGCCCGGACCCATGCTGACGGCGCGGGCTAGTGCATACGAAAATCTGGGAATCAGGCAGAAGTTTAGTTTTATGGCCCAAACACGCCAAACCATGAGAAACGGCTATGGCGAGGTGAAAACAAATGTTCCATAGGTCGTTTTTGGATGGGCCGACAAAAGTTTAGGCTCCCGGACCCATGTAGATGGCGTGGGAAAGAGAATAAGAAAATCTAGGAATCGAGTGGAATTCGAGTTTTATGCCCCTAAAACGCCAAAAAAGGTAAACGGTCATGGTGAGGTGATGACTAATGATCCTTAGGGCCTATTTGATGGGCCAACAAATATTTAGGCGATCTAGGTCTGGGCGCCTGGGCCATGCAGATGGCGTGGGCAATCGCACATGAAAATCTGGGAATCAGGCGTAATTTCAATTTTATAGCCCTAAAACTTCAAACGATGAGGAACGACCATGGCGTGGCGATGAATAATGTTCCTTAGCTCATTTTCGACGGGCCGGCAAAATTTTAGGCGATCCCGGTACGGGCCCATGAAGATAGAGTGGGCTATTGCACACGAAAATCTAAGAACCGGGGGGAATTCAAGTTTTATAGCCCTAAAACGCCAAAACACGAGGAAGGGTCACAACGAGGCGATGACTAATATTCCTTAGGTCGTTGTGATGGGACGGAAAAATTATAGGCGATCTGGTACCGGGCACCCGGGCCTAGGCTACTGCACAGAAAAATATGAGAATCAGGTAGAATTCCACTTATATGGCCCTAAGATACCAAAAAATAAGGAACGGTCACGGCGAAGCGATGACCAATGTTCCTTAGGTTATTTGTGATTGGCCGGCAAAATTTTACGCGATTAAGGTCTGGGTGCCCGGGCCCATACAGATGGCGTGGCATATAGCATACAAAAATCTGGGAATCAGACGGAATTCATGATTTATGGCCAAAACATTAACAAACGAGGAACGGTCATGGCGAGGCGATGACTAATGTTCCTTAGGTCATTTTTGATGGGCCAGCAAAATTTTAGGCGATCCGGGTACGGGTGTCCGAGAATTCCAATTTAGTGGCCCTAAAACGCCAAAATATAAGGAACGGTCATGGCGAGACGATGAATAATGTTCGTAAGAATGTTTTTGTTGGGCCGATAAAATTTTAGGCGATCCGGGTCCGGGCGCCCAGGCCAATACAGATGGCGTGGGATATAACATACGAAAATTTGAGAATCAGACGGAATTTTAATTTTATGGACCTAAAACGCCAAACAATAAGGAACGGTCATGGCGAGACGATGATTAATGTTCCTTAGGTCATTTTTGTTAGGCCGAGCCCACGCCAGTCGATCCGGGTCCAAGCGCCAGGGCCCACACCGATGGCGTGGGTTATTGCACACGAAAATCTGAAAATCGGGTGGAATTCCAATTTTATGGTCCTATATCGCCAAAATCGAAGTACAGTCATGGCGAGGCGATGACTAAAATTTCTTAGGTTATTTTTTATGGGCTGGCAAAATTTTAGGCGATCCGGGTACGGGCTCCCAGGCCCATGTAGATAGCATGGCTATAGCAAACGAAAAATTGAGAGTTGGGATGAATTCTAGTTTTATGGCCGTGAAACGCGAGAAAATGAGGAACAGTCATGGCGAGGTGATAACTAATGTTCCTTAGGTCATTTTTTATGGAACGACAAAATTTTAGGTGATAAAATGCCAAAAGTGAGGAACGGTCATGGTGAAGCGATGACTAATATGTTCCTTAGGTCGTTCTTGATGGGCCGACAAATAGTTTAGGCGATCCAGGAGAAGCGCCCAGGCCCATGCAGATGGTGTGGACTATAGCACACGAAAATCTAGAAATCGGTCGGAATTCTAATTTTATGGCCCTTAAACGCCAAAACATATAGAACGGTCATGGTGAGCCGATGACTACTATTCCATAGGTCGTTTTTGATGGGCCGGGAAAATTATAGGTGATCCGGGTCTGGGCACCCGAGCTCATGCAGATGGCGTGAGCTATAGCACACGAAAATCTAGGAATTGAGCGGAATTCTAGTTTTATTGCCCTAAAACTCCAAAACATGAGTGACTGTTATGGCGAGGCGATGACTAATATTTCTTAGGTCATTTTTGATAGGCCAGCAAAATTTTAGGCGATCCGGATCCAGGTCGTCCGGGCCTAGGGGTGTCAATGGATATTTAAAAACCGTAAACCGTACCTTTCCGAATCAATTTTTAGGTTTTTCTAAATAAAATCGTAGGTTTTTATATAAATCTATAACCGTACCGATAATTAGGGTAAATGTTTTATTTTATGAAAATAAACTAAAAAAGTACCGAACCGTACCGAATAAATTTACATGAAAAAAATATATTTATATTTTAAGTTTTAAATTTTTCCTTGGGCCTTGGAATTATGTAAATACTTACAAGCCAATAAGTAATTAAACTTAAAATCCTACTTTCCAAACCTATTATGCTACTCCTTTTGAAAATAAACGTTTTTCAACATATTCACTAGCAAGACACAAGGAATTGTAGCGATTATGAGTAGCAAACTATAATATATTGACTATGTTTCCTTTCGTATGATTTATATTTATCTTTTTGAATATTTAATCTTCTATAGACTTTATTCTTGAGTCTCACCTTGGTTAATATCTTTCCACTCGTATAATATATATATTTTTGTATTTGCTTAAGGTTTTTTACGCTGCTGTAGAATAGTTGATGGATCTGTATACTCTGGCGATCTTTCATATTTTCTTAATTTATCATCTTTTAAAATGTAAAAATGTATAGAGTCTTGCCAAGCCATATAAAAGTACGTATGTTTTTGTATTCTAGTTCTACTAGTGGCTTGTACATGACATTTACAAAATACTGAAAATTAATCGAACCGTACCGATACCGAAGAAAATCCGACATGATTGGGACGGTTTCGAAAAGTCTAATTTTGGTTGTACATAATAGAGTAACCGAGAAATTAATATGATATAAATTTTATAAAATAACCGGCCGAACTGAACCATTGACACCCCTACCCAGGCCCATGTAGATGATGTAGGCTATAACACACGAAATCTAGGAATCAGGCGCAATTCCAGTTTTATGGCCCTAAAACACCAAAACACGAGGAACGATCATGGTGAAGTGATGACTAATGTTTCTTAGGTCGTTTTTGATGGGTAGGCAAAATTTTAAGCGATCCCGGCCTGGATGCTCGGGACCATGCAGATGGCGTGGGCTATACCACATGAAAATTTGGAAATCGAGCGAAATTCTAGTTTTATGGTACTGAAACGCCAGAAAACGAGGAACAATTCTGGTGAGGTGATGACTAATATTCCTTAAGTTATTTTTGATGGGCCAGCAAAATTTTAGGTGATTTGGATCCGGGCACCAGGGCCCATGTAGATGGCGTGGGCACATCGAGCGGAATTCTAATTTTATGGCCCTAAAATGCCAAAAATGAGGAACGGTCGTGACGAGGCGATGATTAATGTTCCTTGGGTCGTTTGTGATGGGTCGGCAGAATTTTAGACGATTAGGGTCCGGGCGCCCGGGCCAATGCAGATGGCGTGGGTTATAACACATGATAATCTGGGAATCAGGCGGAATTCTATTTTTATGGCCCTAAAACGACAAAAAATGAGGAACGATCATAGTGAGATGATGATTTATTTTACTTAGGTTGTTTGTTGGGGCGGCAAAAGTTTAGGAGATCCGGGTCCGGGCCATTGCGGATGGCGTGTGTTATAGCACACAAAATCTAAGAATCGAGTAGAATTTCATTTATACGCCCTAAAACGTCAAAAAACGAGGAACAGTCATGGCGAGGTGATGACTAATGTTTCTCAGGTCATTATGGGCCGACAAAAGTTTAGGCGATCCGACTCCGGGTGCCTGAGCCCATGCATATAGCGTGTGCTATAGCACATGAAAATCTGAGAATCGGGCGAAATTCCAGTTTTATGGCCCTAAAACGCCAAATAACGAGGAACGGTCTTGGCGAGGCGATGACTAATGTTTCTTAGGTCACTTTTGATGGGCCGAAATGTTTTTAGACGATTCAGGTCAAGGCTTCCGGGCCCATGCAGATGGCGTAGGCTATAGCACACGAAAATCTGCGAATCAGGTGTAATTACAGTTTTATGGACCTAAAATATCAAAATACGAGGAACCGTCATGGCAAGGCGATGACAAGTGTTCCTAAGATCATTTTGATAGGCCGACAAAATTTTAAGCGACCTAGGTCGGGGCAGCTGGGCCCATGCAGATGGCGTGGGCTAAAGCACATGAAAAACTAAGAATGAGGGAAATTCCAGTTTTATGGCCCTAAAACGCCAAAACACGAGGAACTGTCATGGCGAGGTAGTGAATAATGTTCCTTAGGTCATTTTTTATGGGTCGACAAAATTTTAGGTGATCCGAGCCCATGCAGATGGCATGGACTACAATACACGACAATTTGGGAATCGGGCGGAATTTCGATTGTTTGGCCTTAAAACGCCAAAAAACGAGAAACAGTCATGGAGAGGCGATGGCTAATATTCTTTAGGTCATTTTTGATGGGCTGAAATATTTTTAGGCGATCCAGGTGCGGGCGCCCGGGCCCATACATATGGCGTGGGCACACATGAAAATCTGGGAATTGAGCGGAATTCCAGTTTTATTCCCCTAAATTACCAAACAAATGAGGAACAACTTTGGCGAGGCGATGACAAATGCCCCATAAGTCGTTTTTGATGGGCCAACAAAATTTTAGGCGATCCGGGTCTGGACTCCCGGGACCATGTAGATGGTATGAGCTATAGCACACACAAATTTAGGAATCGGGTAGAATTCTAGTTTTATAACCCAAGCACGCAAAAAACCGATGAACGGTCATGGTGATGTGATGACTAATGATCCTTAGGTCGTATTGGATTGGCCGACAAAATTTTTAGGCGATCCAGGTTCGTGCTCCCTGGCCCATGCTGATGGCGTGGGCTATAACACATGAAAATCTAAGAATCGGGCAGGATTTCAGTTTTATGGCCCTAAAATGCCAAACAAACGAGGAAAGATCATGGCAAGGCAATGACTAATGTTCCTTAGGTCATTTATTATGGGGCGGGAAAATTTTAGACAATCCAGATCCCGGCGCCCGGGCCCTTGCAGATGGCGTGGGCTATAACACACGAAAATCTGGGAATCAGGCGGAATTCAAGTTTTATGGTCATAAAACGCCAAACAACGAGGAACGGTCATGGCGAGATGATGACTTATATTCATTAGGTCGTTTGTTATAGGACGGCAATAAGTTTAGGCCATCCTGGTGTGGGCGACCAGGCCCATGCTGATGGCGTGGGCTACTGCACAAAAAAATCTTAGAATCGAGCCGAATTCTAGTTATAATGCAAAAATATAAGGAACGGTCATGGCGAGGAGATGACCAATGTTTCTTAGGTCATTTGTATTGGCTAGAGGTTTTTACGCGATCTAGGTCCGGGCGCTCGAGCCCATGAAGATGGCGTGACTATAGCACATGAATATATGAGAATCGGGCAAAATTCCAGTTTTATCACCTAAAACGCTAAAAAATGAGGAACGGTCATGGCGAGGCGATGACTAATGTTTCTTAGGCCGCCAACAACATTTTAGAAGATCCGGGTCCGGGCGCCTAGGCCCATGCAGATGGCATGGGCTATATAGCACACAAAAAACTTAGAATCGGGCAAAATTCCAGTTTTATGGCCCTTGAATGCCAAAAAATTAGGGACGGTCATGGCGAGGCGATGTGTAATGTTCCTTAGGTCGTTTTTGATGGGCTGACAAAATTTTATGCGATCCGTGTGCGGGCACCCGGACCCATACAGATGGCGTTGGCTATAGTACATACAAATTTGGGAATCGGGCGAAATTACAATTTTAAGGCCCTAAAACGCCAAAAAACATGGAACAGTCATGGCGAGGCGATGACTAATGTTCCTTAGGATGTTTTTGAAGGGCCGACAAAATATTAGGTGCTTCTCCTCGATGGAAGTTTGATTTTTCCAGAATGTATCCTAATTTTTAGAATAATTCTTCTTCTGATGATCGATTCAACCTCTGATCAATCCGGGTCTGGGCGTCCCGGCCCATGCTGATGGCGTGGGCTATTGCACACAAAGATCTGGAAGTGCGAAATTCCAGTTATGGCCCTAAATGCCAAAAAATGAGGAACGATTATGGCGAAGCGATGGCTAATATTTCTTAGGTCATTTTTGATGAGCCGGCAAAATATTAGGCGATCCGGCTCCGGGCGCCCAGACCCATGTGGTTGGCATGGGCTATATCACACGAAAAACTAGGAATCGGGCAGAATTTAAGTTTTATGGCTCTGAAACGCCAAAAAACTTGGAATGGTCATGGCGAGGCGATGGTTAATGTTCCTTAGGTTATTTTTGATGGGCCAGCAAATATTTAGGCGATCCGGGTCTTGGCGCTCGGGCCCATGATGATGGCGTGGGATATAGCACAAGAAATTCTAAGGAATCGGGCAGAATTCCAGTTTTATGGCCCTAAAACACCAAAAAAACAAGGAACGGGCATGGAAAGGCGATGACTAATGTTCCTTAGGTAGTTTTTCATGGGCCGAAAAATGTTTAGGCGATCCGGGTCTTGGCGCTCGGGCCCATGAAGATGGTGTGGGATATAGCGCATGAAAATCTAAGAAAACGGGCAAAATTCCAGTTTTATGGCCCTAAAACGCCAAAAAATAAGGAACGGTCATGGCGAGGCGATGACTAATGTTCTTAGGTCATTTTTGATGGGCCGGTAAAATTTTAGCGATCTGGGCGTTTGGGCCCATAAAGATGGCGTGGGCTATTGCACACGAAAATCGGAGAATCAGGCGGAATTCTAATTTTATGGCCCTAAAACACCCAAAAAACAAGGAACGTTCAATACAAGGAGATAACTAATGTTCCTTAGGTCATTTTTGATGGGCCGGAAAAATTTTAGGCGATACGGGTGCGGAAACCCGGGCCCATACAGATGACATGGGTTATAGCACACAAAAATATGGGAATTGGACAGAATTCTAATTTTATGGCCCTAAAATGCCAAAAAACAAGGAAAGGTCAATGGCGGGGTGATGGATAATGTTCCTTAGGTCATTTATGGGCAGATAAAATTATATTGATCCGAGTCTAGGCGCCCGGGCCCATATTGACAGCATGGGCTATATCACACGAAAATCTGGGAATCAGGCGGAATTCTATTTTTATGGCCTTGATACGCAAAGAAATAAGGAACGGTTATGGCGAGGTGATGTCTAATGTTCCTTAGGTCATTTTTGACGAGCCAACAAAATTTTGGCGATCTAGGTGCGGGTGCTCGGACCCATACATATGGCGTGGACTTTAGCACATAAAAATTTGGGAATCAGGCGAAATTCTGATTTTATGGCCCTAAAATGCTAAAAACGAGGAATGGATATGGCGAGACGATAACAAATGTCTCATAGGTAATTTTTGATGGTCCGTTTAGGTGATCCGGGTATGGGCTTCAAGGCACATGCAGATGGCGTGGGCAATAGCACATAAATATTTGGGAATTGGGTCGAATTCCAATTTTATGGCCCAAAAACGCAAACAAATGATAAATGATCATGACGAGGTGATGACTAATGTTCCTTAGGTTGTATTTGATGGGCCAAAAAGTTTTCAGGCAATCCAGGTTTGGGCGTCCGGGCCCATGCAGAGGCGTGGGCTATAACATAGGAAACTATGGGAATCAGGCAGAATTTCAGTTATATGGCTCTAAACGCAAAAAAATGAGGAATGGTCATCGCAAGGCAATGACTAATGTTCCTTAGGTCATTTTTGATTGGCTGGTAAAATTATAGTCAATTCGGGTCCGGGCTCCGTGGCCCATGCAGATGGCATGGGCTATAACACACCAAAATCTAGAAATCAGGCGAAATTTAAGTTTTATGTCTAAAACGCCAAAAAACGAGGAACAGTCATGGCGAGGCAATGACTAATAATCCTTAGGCCGTATTTGATGGGCTGGAAATATTTTAGGCGATCCAGGTTTTGGGGCGAGCATATGCAGATGGCGTGGGATATAGCACGTGAAATCTGGGAATTGGGCAGAATTTCAGTTTTATGGTTCTAAACACAAAGAAAGGAAGAACGGTCATAGCAAGGCAATGACTAATGTTCCTTAGGTCATTTTTGATGGGCCAAAAACATTATAGACGATTAGGGTACGGCAAACGGGCCCATGCAGATGACGTCCAAGTTTTATGGCCCTAAAATACCAAAAACAAGGAACAGTCATGGCGAGGCGGTGACTAATATTCCTTAGGTCGTTTGTGAATGGCCGACAAAATTTCAGGTGATCCGGGTCTAGATGACGGGGTCCATGCTGATGACGTGGGCTACTGTACAGAAAAATCTGGGAATTGAGAGGAATTCCAGTTAGATGGCCCTAAAATGCCACAATATAAGGATTGATCGTGGTGAGGCGATGGACAATGTTCCTTAGGTTATCTTTATTGGCCGAAAAATTTTACGCGATCCGGGTCCAGGCGCTCGCGCCTATGCACATGGCGTGACTATAACACACGAAAATTTTGGAATCTTGCAAAATTCTAATTGTACAACCCTAAAACGCCAAAAAACAAGGAAAGGTCAGGGCGAGACGATGAATAATGTTCCTTAGGTCGTTTATGGGCCGACAAAATTTTAGCGATCCGGGTTCGGGCGCTCAGGCCAATGCAGATGGCATGGGCTATAGTTAACGAAAAATTAGAAATCATGCAAAATTCCAGTTTTATGGCCCTGAAATGCCAAAATAATTGGAACGGTCATGGCGAGGCGATGTCTAATGTTCCTTAGATCATTTTTGATGGGCCAAAAAATTTTTAGGCGATCCGCGTGCGGGCGCCCGGGCCCATACAGATGGTGTGGGCTATAACACACAAAAATCTGCGAATCAGGCGAAATTCCAATTTCATGGCCTTAAAACGCCAAAACACAAGAAACGGTCATGGCTAAGGGATGACTAATGTTCCATAGGTCATTTTTTATGGGCAAATAAAATTTGAGGTGATCCGGGTCCGGGCGCCCGGGCCCATGCTGATGGCATGGGCTATTGCACACGAAAATCTAGGAATAGGGCGAAATTCTAGTTTTATGGCCCTAAAATGCCAATAAATGTGGAACGATCATGACGAGGCGATGACTAATATTTCTTAGTTTGTTTTTGATGGGCCGCCAATATATTAGGTTATCCGGGTCTGAAAGCCCAGGCCCATGTAGTTGGCTTGGGCTATAGCATACGAAAAACTAGGAATTAGGTGAAATTCCAGTTTTATGGCCCTGGAACACCGAAAAATGAGGTACGGTCTTGGCGAGGCGATGACTAATGTTCCATAGGCCGTTTTTGATGGGCTAGCAAAATTTTTAGCGATCCGGGTGCGGGCACCCGAGCCCGTACAAATGCCATGGGCTATAGCACACAAAAATTTGGGAATCGGGCGGAATTCCAATTTATGTCCCTAAAATGCTAAAAAATAAGGAAATGTCATGGCAAGACGATGACTAATGTTCCTTTGGTCGTTTTTTATGGGCCGACAAAATTTTAGCGATCTGGGTCCGAGCGCCAGGGCCTATGCTAATGGCATGGGTTACAACACATGAAAATCTGGGAATCGGACAAGATTCTAGTTTTATGGCCCTAAAACGCCACAAAACGAGGAACGTTCATGGGGAGGCGATGAATAATGTTTCTTAGGTCGTTTTTATGGGCCGGTAAAATTTTAAGTGATCCGCGTCCGGGCGCCCAAACCCATGAAGATGACATAGGCTATAGCACACAAAAAACTGGGAATCAGAAGAAATTCTAGTTTTATGGCTGTGAAACGCCAAAAAATGAGGAACGATGATGGCGAGGCGGATACTAATGTTCCTTAACTCATTTTTAAAGGGCCGACAAAATTTTAGGTGATCGTTGTCTTGGCGCCTGGGCCTTTGCTGATGGCATGGGCTATTGCACACGAAAATCTGAGAATCAGACGGAATTCCAGTTATATGGCCCTAAAATGCCAAAAGACAAGCAATGGTCACGGAGAGGCGATGCCCAACGTTCCTTAGGTTATTTTTGATTGTCCGGAAAAATTTTACGCAATCCGAGTTCGGGAGCCCATGTAGATAGCGTGGGCTATATCACATGAAAATTTAAGAATCAGGCGGGATTCTAGTTTTACGGCTCGAAAATGTACCAAAATGAGGAACGACCATGGTGAAGTGATGACTATTATTCCATCGGCTATATTTGATGGGACGGAAAATTATTAGGTGATCTGGGTCTCGGTACTCGGGCCCATACAGATGGCGTGAGCTATAGCACACGAAAATCTGTGAGTCGGGCAGAATTTCAGTTTTATGACCCTTAAACGCCAAAAACACGAGGAACGATCATGGCAAGGGCGATGACTATTGTTCCTTAGATCGTGTTTGATGGGCCGAAAAATGTTTAGGTGATCCGGGTCTGGGCGCCCGGGCCCATGCAGATGGCATGGGCTATAGCACATAAAAATCTAGGAATCAGGCAAAATTTAAGTTTAATGGATCTAAAACACTAAAACACAAGGAACAATCATAGCTAGGTGATGACTAATGTTCCTGAGGTCATTTTTGTTGGGCGACAAAATTTTAGGCGATCTGGGTACGGGCACCCGGGCCCCAGCAGATGGCATAGGCTATAACACACGAAAATCTGGGAATCGGGCATGAATCAAGTTTTATGGCCCTAAAATGCCAAAAATCAAGGAACGGTCATGGCAAAGCGATGGCTAAGTTCCTTAGGTTAATTTTGATGGGTTGGCAAAATTTTAGGCTATCCGTCCGGCCATGCAAATTGTGTGGGCTGTAACACACGAAAGTCTTGGAATCGGGGGGGATTCTAATTTTATAGTCCTAAAATGCAAAACAACGTGAAACAGTCATGGCGAGGCGATTACTAATGTTCCTTAGGCCGTTTTTATGAGTCGGCAAAATTTTAGTCGAACCGAGTCCCAACGCCTGGGCCCATTCATATGGCGTGGTTTATAACACATGAAAATCTAGGAATCGGGCAAATTTCCAGTTTTATGGCCCTACAACGCCAAAAAATGAGGAACGATCATGGAGAGGGGATGACTAGTTTTCCTTAGGTCATATTTAATGGGCCCGCAAATTTTTAGGCGATCCGTATCCGGTGCCTGGGCCGATGCAGATGGCGTGGGCTATAACACATAAAAATTTAGGAATCAGGCAGAATTCCAGTTTTATGACCCTAAACACCAAAAACGATGAACGGTCATGGCGAGGCGATGACTATTGTTCCTTAGGTCATTTTGATGGGCCAGCAAAATTTTAGGAGATCCGCGTCCGAGCGCCAGGGCCCATGTATATGGCATGGGTTATAGCATAAGAAAATTTTGGAATCAAGCGGAATTCAAGATTTATGGCCCTAAAACACCAAAATATGATGAACGGTCATGGCGAGGTATTGACTAGTGTTCCTTAGGTCGTATTTGATGGGCCGAAAATTTTTTAGATGATGCGGGTCCGGACGCCCTGACCCATGCATATGGACTGGGCTATAACACATGAAAATATGGAAATCAGGCTAAATTCTAGTTTAATGGACCCAAAACGCCAAAAATGAGGGTCATTTTTATGGGCTGACAAAATTTAAAGTGATCCGGGTACGGGTTCGGGCTCATGCAGATGGCATGGTTATAACACACGCAAATTCTGCGAATAGGGCGTAATTATAGTTTTATGGCCATAAGAAACCAAAAACGATGAACGGCCATGGTGAGGTGATGATTAATGTTCCTTAGGTCATCTTTGACGGGCCAGCAAAATTTTAGGCTATCCAAGTTCGGTGCCTGGGCCCGTGTAGATGGCTTGGGCACATAAGCAAATCTGAGAACGGGACGGAATTCTAATTTTATGGCCCTAAAATGCCAAAAAACCACGAACGATCTTGGCAAGGAGATGATTAATATTCCTAAGGTCGTTTTTGATGGGCCGACAAACTTTTAAGCTGTCATGACCCAAAATCCCATCACAGGCTTTGTGATGGCTCTTAGTCTCTAAGACTAAGTAAGCCGATTACAATTACATTTCGAGCCAATTTTTTGAAACATGTAATTTAATACAAGCATCGAAACCAAAAGCGGAAACAAATATAACAACCTCCCAAGACTGGTAATACTGAGTCACGAACTCTAACTGAATACATGCAATGATCTCAAGGATTGAGTGTACAATATTGTTCGAATAAGAGTGACAGTACAATAAAAATGGGAAAACTCTAAGGGACTGCGACGACCAAGCAGCTCTACTTTGAATCCTTGTGATCAACATACTAACTCTGCCCGAGTACGATATCTCCAATACCTGGCTCTGCATAAAAATGTGAAGAAGTGTAGTATGAGTATACCACAGTCGGTACCCAGTAAATATCAAGACTAACCTCGGTGGAGTAGTGACGAGGTACAGTCAAGACACTCACTAGTCAAATAACCTGTGTAGCATGACATACAAAAATAATAGAAAACAGATAACACTGATAGCGAAAATAACCAACTAATGATATAAGCAACAAGGCAACAAGAACACCATAAATATTTCTCACACGAATAATAAAGACAAGTGCAACCAGTTAATCAAATCCTTAAAAATATACATCTTTTATCTATAAGTTTTTCAAATAAAAATCTTTAGAATGTAATCTTTTCAATTTAATATATCCCGAATATACTTCCTCCAAATAAATATCTTATGAATGTAAATCTTTCAAGTAAATACCTCTCAATATATTTCTTTCAAATAAATATCTTTCGAATATAATTCTTTTAAATAAAAACCTTTCGAATATAATTCTTTTAAATAAAACCTTTCGAATATAATTCTTTCAAATAAAAACTTTTTGAATACAATTCTTTCAAATAAAAACCTTTCGAATATAATTCTTTTAAATAAAACCTTTCGAATATAATTCTTTTAAATAAAACCTTTCGAATATAATTCTTTCAAATAAAATCACCGGTTGATGCCTCACCTCAAAATCCTAAAAATCTCGGGTCTCAGCCCACTTTCATATCTCATGGCACCTCGTGCCCATATCTCTATCACAACCGCACAGATAATTCACAAAGTAGAAGACAAAATAATATAATGAAATGATTGATAAGTGAACAAATGAGAATTTACAGAAAGACAACAACACAATAAATAAAGGTAAGCAACATGGGCGCTCCCGAGGTACCGCCTCGTAGTCCTAAAATAAATATGCAAGATAGGAAAATCTCCCGAGGTACCGCCTCGTAGTACCAAAATAAATATGCAAGACAGGGGGATCTCCCGAGTAAACGCCTCGTAGTCCAAAAGTAAATATGCAGTACAAGGAGATCTCCCGAGTAAACGACTCGTAGTCCCAAAATAAATATGCAAGATAGGGGGATCTCCCGAGGTACCGCATCGTAGTCCCAAAGTAAATATGCAGTACATGGGGATCTCCCAAGGTACCACCTCGTAGTTCCAAAGTAAATATGCAGTACATGGGGATCTCCCGAGTAAACGTTTCATAGTCCCAAAGTAATTATGCAAGAGCAAGGATGAAAGAATAACTCAGCAAGAACAACCTCTTCTTAAATCCAAATTTTGATAAATATATTAACGCCTCAATTTAAACTCATTTACTTAATTATTTGCAGATGAAAAATCTATAATGTGATTAGTTTCAAGAAATATCAAATCAACAAACACACGAAATTCACATAAAAATCCAAGAGGCAATCACACAAAATTATCATATAAATTACAAACTAGACAAACAAGGAATGAGGCATGACAATAAAGGATTTAAGTACCAACAATTTCCAATTTAATACTTAAGGGTGTCTACGAATTTTAACCGACATAATTTGCACATATAAACCAAGTACGTACTCGTCACCTCGCGTACACGTCTTTCACATTACACAAATGGCACATACAACTCAATGCCTAAGGGGTAATTCCCCCACTCAAGGTTAGGCAAGATACTTACCTTTTTGAAGTTAGGCCGATATTCGAAAATAGCCTTCTTGCTTGAATTGACCTCCGGACAGCTCAAAGCTATCCAAATTAATTGTATAACTTTATTCAAATTCATCGAAAATAATTCTGGATAATATAACGTCGACTTAAAAATTCACATAAAAAAGTCAACCAAAAGTTAACCGGGGCCCGCCTCTAAGAACCCGACATAATGTTTACGAAATCCGAACACCCATTCCGATACGAGTTCAACCATACCAAATTCCGACATCAACTCGACCTTCAAATCCTCAAATCTTATTTTCAAATCCCTAGGCCCAAATTCTTGAATTACACCTCAAAAACACGTAATCTAGTCAGAATATTTGATGATAATTCAATATTATTGACTAACAATGATCACAAGTGACTTACCTCAAGCTTTTCTGTGAAATTTTTCTGAACAATCGCCCCAAGCCGTGTTCTTTCACCCAAAAATGTTGAAATGAGCTAAAAAAACAAAACTGCTCAATAAAAACCCATTTCCCGTAGCTAAAAGTCCATTTTCCGTCACTAAAAGTCAATTTTCCGTCACTAAAGGTCCGCACCAGAACCTGCTTGCACTAGCAGTTTATTATTTCACTAAAAAGGCTCTAACTCCATCATATGAACTCGAAAGTCGACAATTCTTGTTCCTGTGAGTCAAAAATAATAATACAAACCTATTCGTTCAATCGAAACTCAATTCGAAGCTCATTTGTTTCAACGCGATACCAATTTCGCTCGTTAAATAATTAACTCATGTTTCGCACTAAAACCCAATCGCAACTTGATGAAATTAGACCAAACATTCCAGATTATTCCTATAATTTATTATCAAACTCTTGGAAGAATCGAAATCGAATTTCGATCTCTAGAACTAAAAATGGACCTTTGGATCTTTACATGCTTATGCTAAAAACATCAAACTCTTCCAAAACTCATCCGAGCCCCATGGACCCCAACCTAGTATACTAACAAGTTCCATAACATGACACAAACTTAGCCGATGCCTCAAATTACATTAAACAACACTAAAACACGAATTGCAACCCAATTCAAGCATAATGAAAACTAACGAATTCCAAATTGTACATTCAATGCCGAAGCCTATCACATCAAGTCCGATTGACCTCAAATTGTGCACACAAGTCATACATGATATAACGGACCTATCAAACTTTCCAGAACTGGATTCTGACCCCGATATCAATAAAGTCAATTCCCGGTCAAACTTTCCAAAAATCTTCGATTTTTCAACTTTCGCCAAAATGCGCCGAATTGTCCTACGGACTTCTAAATCCAAATTCGGACATGCGCCTAAGTTCGAAATCACCATACGAAACTATTGAAATCATCAAAATTCTATTCCGGAGTCGTTTGCTCAAAAGTCAAATCTCCTATCAAACTTTAGAAATTCAAGCTTTATAAATGAGAATTGATCTTTCAATTAAATTTTGAATCTTCCGAAAACCAAACTCGACCCCACATGCGGGTCATAATACATATTACGAATTTTCTCGGGATCTTAAGTCACTGAATGAAATGTAAATTCTCAAAACGACAAGTCTGGTCGTCGATCCGGATCCGGGCGACCGGACCCATACTAACGCTTGGGCTACTACATACGAAAATCTTGGAATTGGCAGAATTCCAGTTTTATGGCCCTAAAAAGCTAAAAAGCGAGGAACGGTCATGGCGAGTCGATGACAAATGTTCCATAGGTCATTGTTTATGGGCCGACAAAATTATAGGTGACCTGAATCGGGGTGCCCGGGCCCTTGCAGATGGAGTGGGCTATATCACATGAAAATCTGGGAATCGAAAAAACTTTCAGGTTTATGGCCTTAAAACACCAAAGAACGATGAACGGTTATGGCGAGGTAATTCCTAATGTTCCTTAGATCGTATTGGATGGGCCAGAAAAATTTTAGGCAGTCCGGTTCGGGCGCCTTGGCTCATACAGATGGCGTGGGCTATAGCACATGAAAATCTGAAAATCGGGCAAAATTCTAATTTTATGGCCCGAAAATGCCAAAAAGGAGGAACGGTCATGACAAGGTGATGACTAGGCCGGAAAAATTATAGACAATCCAGGACTTGGCATCTGGGCCCATATAGATGGCGTGGGCTATAGCACAAACAAATATAGGAATCGGGTGTAATTATAGTTTTATTGTCCTAAAACGCAAAAAATGAGGAAGGGTCATGGCGAGGCATTGACTAAGGTTTAATAGGTCATTTTTTATAGGGAGGAAAATTTTTAGGCGATCGGGGTCAGGACACCCAAGCCCATGCAGATGGCATGAGATATAGCACACAAAAATCTACGAATTGGGCGGAATTCGAGTTTTATGGCCCTAAAATGCTAAAATAGGAGGTACAGTCATGGCAAGGCGATGACTAATATTCCTTAGGTCGTTTATGATGAGCCGACAAAGTTTTAGGCGATCCAGATCCGGGCTCTCGGGCCCATGCTAATAGCGTGGGCTATTGAACACGAAAATCTGGAAATTGGGCGGAATTTCAGTTTTATGGCCCTAAAACGCCATAAAATGATGAACGGTCATGGCGAGGTGATGACTAATGTTCCTTAGGTATTATATGATGATCTGGAAAAGTTTTCGGCGATCAGGGTCTCGGCGCCCGAGCCCATGCAGATGGCGTGGGCTATAGCACACGAAAATCTTGGAATCTCGCGGAATTCCAGTTTTATGGCCCTAAAACGCCGAACAACGAGGAACAGTCATGTCGAGGCATTGACTAATGTTCCTTAGGTCATTGTTTATTGGCTGGAAATGTTTTACGCGATCCGGGTCCAGGCGCTCTTGCCCATGCTGATGACGTGACTATAGTACACAAAAATTTGGGAATCTGGCAAAATTCTAGTTGTATAGCTCTAAAATGCCAAAAACGAGGAACGATCATGGCGAGACGATGAATAATGTTTCTTAGGTCATTTTTGTTGGGCCGACAAAATTTTAGGCCATCCGGGTCCGGACGCCCAGGCCCGTGCAGATGGCATGGGCTATAATACACGAAAAACTGAGAATCGGTCGGAATTTCGGTTTTATGGCCCTGAAACGCCAAAACCTAGGAACAGTCATGGAGAGGCGATGTCTAATATTTATTAGATAATTTTTATTGGCCGAAAATATTTTTGGCGATCCGCGTGCAGGCGTCCGGGCCCATACAGATGGCGTGGGCTATAACACATAAACATCTACGAATCGGGCAAAATTGCAATTTCATGGCCCTAAAACGCCAAAAAACAAGGAATGGTCATGGAGAAGCGATGACTAATATGACTTAGGTCATTGTTTATGGGCTAGAGAATTTTAGGTGATCCGGGTCCGGGCGCCCGAGCCCATGCTGATGGCGTGCGCACACTAAAATCTAGGAATCAGGCGGAATTCCAGTTTTTGGCCCTAAAATGCCAAAATACGAGGAACGGTCATGGCGAGGCGATGACTAATGTTTCTTTGTTCGTTTTAGATGGGCCGACAACATATTAGGTGATCTAGGTCCGGACGCCCAGGCCCACGCTGTTGGCATGGACAATAGCAGACGAAAAACTAGGAATCGAGCAGAATTCCAGTTTTATGGGCTTAAAACGCCAAAAACTGAGGAACGGTCATGGCTAGGCAATGCGTAATGTTCCTTAGGTAGTTGTTGATGGGCCGAAAAATATATAGGCGATCCGGGTCTTGGCTCTCAGGACCATGTAAATTGCGTGGGCTGTAGCCAATGCAAATCTGGGAATCAGGCAGAATTTTAGTTTTATGCCATAAAACGCCAAAAAACGAGGAACTTTCATGGCAAGGCGATGACTAATGTTCCTTAGGTCATCTTTGATGGTCCGGCAAAATTTTTGGCAATCCGGTTGCGGGCGCCTGAGCCCATACAAATGGCGTGGGCTATAGCACACGAAAATTTGAAAATCAGACGGAATTCTAATTTATGGCCCTGAAGCGCCAAAAAACAAGGAAAGGTCATGGCGAGACGATGACTAATGTTCCTTAGGTCATTTTTTATGGGCTGACAAAATTTTAGCGATGCGGGCAAAATTCTAGTTTACAACACACGAAAATATGGGAATCGGGCAGAATTCTAATGGCGTGGGTTACAACACACGAAAATATAGGAATCGGGCAGAATGCTAGTTTTATGGCCCAAAAACACCAAAAACACGAGGAACGTTCATGGGGAGGCGATGACTAATGTTTCTTAGGTCCTTTTTTATGGGACGATAAACTTTTAGGTGATCTGCGTCCGGGCGCCCAAGCCCATGAAGATATAGGCTATAGCACACGAAAAATTAGGAATCAGACGGAATTTCAGTTTTATGGCTGTGAAACGCAAAAAATGAGGAACGATGATGGCGAGGAGGATATTAATGTTCCTTATCTCGTTTCCGGATCCGGGCGCCTGGGCCTATGCTGATGGCGTGGGCTATTGCACACGCAAATCTGAGAATCGGACGAAATTCCAGTTATATGGCCCAAAATGCAAACACAAAGCAACGGTCATGGCGAGATGGTGACCAGTGTTTCTTAGGTTGTTTTTGATTGTCCGAAAATATTTTGGCGAGACAATGACTAAGAACCTAGGCCCATGCATATGGCATGGGCTATATCATACGAAAATCTAAGAATCGGGTGGAATTCCAGTTTTATGGCCCTAAAATGCCAAAAAATGAGGAACGACCATGGAGATGTGATGACTAATATTCCATAGGCCGTATTTGATGGGCAGGCAAATTATTAGGTGATCTGGGTCTGGGCGCCCGGGCCCATGCAGATAACGTGGACTATAGTACACAAATATCTAAGAGTTTGGCAGAATTGTAGTTTTATGGCCCAAAAATACCAAAACATGAGGAACAATCATGGCAAGGGCGTTGACTATTGTTCCTTAGGTCATGTTTGATGGTCCAAAACATTTTTAGGCGATCAGGGTCAGGGCGCCCTAGCCCATGCATATGGCGTGGGCTATAGCACACGAAAATCTAGGAATCGGGCGGAATTCAAGTTTAATGGCTCTAAAATACTAAAAAAGCGAGAAACGGTCATGGCGAGATGATGACTAATGTTCCTTAGGTCATTTTTGTTGGGCGGAAAAATTTTAGACGATCCGGGTCCTGACGCCCAGGCCTAAGCAAATGACATAGGCTATCGCAATCGAAAATTTGTAATCAGGCAAATATTAAGTTTTATGTCCCTAAAACGCCACAAATCAAGGAAAGGCCATGGCTAGGCGATGGCTAATGTTCCGTAGGTTGTCTTTGATGGGTCAGCAAAAGTTTAGGCAATCCGGGTCCGGCACTCGGACCCGTGTAGATGGCTTGGGTGCATATGAAAATTTGGGAAAGGGACGGAATTCGAATTTTATGGCCCTAAAACGCTACAAACGAGGAACGGTCATGGCGAGGCGATGATTAATATTCCTAAAGACATTTGTGAAGGGCCGAAAAACTTTTAATCTATCCGGGTCCGACCGCCCGCGCCCATGCTGATGGCTTGGGCTACTGCATACGAAAATCGTGAAATTGGTGGAATTCCAGTTTTGTTTGCCCTAAAAAGCCAAATAACGTGGAATGATGATGGAGAGGCGATAAAAATGTTCTATAGGTCATTATTTATGGTCTGAAAAAATTATAGGTGACCCGGATCGAGGCACCTGGGCCCAAACAGATGGCGAGGCTATAACACACGAAAATCTGGGAATTGGGCAAAAGTTTAGTTTTATGGCCCTAAAATGCCAAAATATGATGAACGGTTATGGAGAGTTGATGACTAATGTTCCTTAGATCGTATTTGATCGGTCGGCAAATTTTTAGGTGTGGGCTATAACACACAAAAATCTGAGAATCAGGCGAAATTTCAATTTTATGGCCCTAAAATGCCACAAAACGAGGAACGGTCATGGCGAGGCGATGACTAATGTTCCTTAAATAATTTTTTATAGGCCGAAAAAATTATAGACTATCCAGGTCCTAGCGCCCGGGCCCATGCAGATGACGTGGATTATAGCACACGAAAATTTCAGAATCAGGCGTAATTATAGTTATATGGCCCTACAACGCAAAACACAAGGAACGGTCATGGCGAGGTGATGACTAATATTAAATACGATATTATTTATGGGGCGACAAAATTTTAGGCGATTGGGGTCCCGGCGTTGAGGCCTATGCAGATGGCATGGGATATAGCACATAAAAAGCAAGGAACCAGGCGGAATTCTAGTTTTATGGCCCTAAAACGCTAAACAGGAGGAACCGTCATGGCGTGGAGAGGACTAATATTCCTTAAGTATTTTGTGATGATCCAGTAAACGTTTAGGCGATCCGGATCCGGGCTCCCAGGCCCATGCTAATAGCTTTTGCTATTGTACACGAAAATTTAGGAATTGGGCGAAATTTTAGTTTTTTGGCCCTACAATGCCAAACAACGATGAACGGTCATGGCGAGGTGGTAACTTATATTCCTTAGGTCGTATTTGATGTGCCAAAAAGTTTTTTGGCGATCCGGATCCCAGCGCCCGGCCCATGCAGATGGCGTGGACTACAACACACGAAAATCCTTGAATCGGGCGGAATTTCAATTTTATGGCCCTAAAATGCCAAAAAATGAGGAACAATCATGTTGATGCGTTGACTAACAATCCTTAGGTTGTTTTTTTATTGTCCATGAAATTTTTACGCGAATCGAGTCCAGGCGCTCTTGCCGATGCAGATGGCATGACTATAGCACACGAAATGTGGTAATCTGACGGAATTCCAGTTGTATAGCCCTAAAATGCCATAAAACGAGGAAAGGTCATGGCAAGGCGATGACTAATGTTTCTTAGGTCTTTTTCATTAGACCGACAAAATTTTAAGCGATCCGGGTCTGGGCGCCCAGGCCCATGCAGATGGCATGGGCTATAATACACAAAAAACTAGTCATTGGGCGAAATTCCAATTTCATGGCCCTAAAACTCCAAAAAATAAGAAACAGTCATGGAGAAGCGGTGACTAATATTTCTTAGGTCATTTTTTATGGGCCAGCAAAATGTTAGGTGATCTGGGTCCAGGTGCCCTGGCCCATGCTGATGGCGTGGGCTATTGCATACGCAAATCTAGGAATCGGGCGGAATTCAAATTTTATGGCCCTAAAAAGCCAAAAAATGAGGAACGGTCATGGCGAGGTGATGGCTAATGCTTCTTAGTTCGTTTCTGATGGGCCGACAACATATTAGGCGATCCGGATCCGGACGCCCAGGCCTATGTAGTTGGCATGGGCTATATCACACGAACAATTGAGAATCAGGCGGATTTCTAGCTTTATAGCCCTAAAACGCCAAACAACGAGAAATGGTCATGGCGAGACGATGACTAATGTTCGTTAGGTTATTTTGGATGGGCCGAAAAATATATAGGCGATCTTGGTCTTGGCGCCTGGTCCCATGCAGATAGCGTGGGCTGTAGCACACAAACATTTGGGAATCGGGCAGAATTTCAGTTTTATGGCCTTTAAACGCCAAAACACGACGAACGTTCATGGCAAGGCAATGATTAATTTTCCATAAGTCAGTTTTTATGGGCCGGAAAAAGTTTTGGCCATTCGGGTGCGGGCGTCCGGGCCCTTTCAAATGGCATGGGCTATAGCACACGAAAATTTGAGAATCAGATAGAATTCCAATTTATGGCCGTAAAACCCCAAAAAATAAGGAAAGGTCATGGCAAGATGATGACTAATGTTCCTTAGGTCTTTTTCTATTGGCCAACAAAATTTTAGCGATCCGGGTCTGGGCGCCAGGGCCTATGCTAATGGCGTGGGCTACAACACATAAAAATATGGGAATAGGGCAGAAATTCTAGTTTTATGGCCCTAAAAAATCCAGAAACGAGGAATGTTCATGGGGAGGTTATGACTAATGTTTCTTAGGTCGTTTTTTATGGACCGTTAAAATATTAGGTGATCCGCGTCCGCGCGTCCGAAATTCCAGTTTTATGGCTGTGAAATGCTAAACAATGAGGAACGATGACGGTGTGGCGGATATTAATGTTCCGTAGCTCATTTCTAATGGGCAGGAAAAATTTTAGGTGATTCGGGTCCGGGCGCTTCGAGTCCAGGCGCTTGGGCCCATGCTGATGGCGTGCGCTATTACACATGAAAATCTAAAAATCGGAAGAAATTCCAGTTATATGGCCCTAAAATGCCAAACAACAAGCAACGATGACGGCGATGTGATGACTAATATTCCATAGGCCGTATTTGATGCGCCGACAAACTATTAGTTGATCTGGGTCTGGGCGCCCGGGCCCATGGAGATGGCGTGGGCTATAGCACACGAAAATCTGGGAGTGAGGCAGAATGTCAGTTGTATGGTGCAAAAATACCAAATAATGAGGAACGATCATGGCAAGGGCGATGACTATTGTTTCTTAGGTCGTGTTTGATGGGCCAAAATAGTTTTAGCCGATCCGGGTCCAGGCTCCCCGACCCATGTAGATTGCGTGGGCTATAGCACACAAAAATCTAGGAATCGGGCAGAATTTAAGTTTAATGGCTCTAAAACACTAAAAAATGAGGAACGCTCATGGAGAGGTGATGAATAATGTTCCTTAGGTCATTTTTGTTGGGCGGCAAAATTTTAGGCAAACCGGGTCCGGGCACCCGGGCCCAAGCAGATGGCGTAGGCTACACACGACAATCTTGGAATAGGGCGAAAATTAAGTTTTATGGCCCTAAAATGCCAAAAATCAAGGAACTATTATGGCAAAGCGATGGCTAAGTTCCTTTGGTTGTTTTTGATGGGCCGGCAAAATTTTAGGCGATCCGGGTCCGGGCGCCCGCGCCCATGCAAATGGTGTGGGTTGTGGCACACGAAAATCTTGGCGGCCAAAATTCTAATTTTATGGTCCTAAAACGCAAAAACATTTCGAAACAGTCATAGTGAGGCGATTACTAATGTTCCTTAGGTTGTTTTCATGGGCCGACAAAATTTTAGATGATCCGGGTCCTGGCGCCCCAGCCCATGTATATGGCGTTGGAAATTTGGGAATCGGACGAAATTCCAATTTTATGACCCTAAAATGCTAAAAACGAGGAACTGTTATGGCTAGGCGATGACTAATATTTCTTAGGTCGTGTTTGATGAGCCGGCAAATATTTAGGCGATACGGATCCGGCGCCTGGGTCGATGTAGATGGCGTGGGCTATAACACACGAAAATCTAAGAAACGGGTGGAATTCTAATTTTATGGCCCTAAAACACCAAAAATGATGAACGGCCATGGCGAGGTGATGACTAATGTTCCTTAGTTTGTTTTGATAGGCTGGCAAAATTTTAGGCAATCCGGGTCTGGGCGCCTGGGCCCATGCATATAGAGTGTGCTATAACACAAGAAAATCTGGGAATTAGGCGGAATTCAAGTATGATGGCTCTAAAATGCCAAAAATGATGAACGGTCATGGCAAGGTGTTGACTAATGTTCCTTAGGTCGGACTTGATGGGCCGAAAATTTTAGGCGATCCAGGTCCGGGACCCCGGGCTCATGCAAATAGCGTGGGTTATTATAGCACACGAAATTCTACAAATCGGGCATAATTTATGTTTTATGGTCCTAAGAAGCCAAAAACAATGAACGACCGTGGGAAAGGGTTGAATAATGTTCCTTAGGTTGTCTTTGATGGGACAGCAAAATTTTAGGCGATCCGGGTCCGGGCGCCTGAGGCCGTATAGGTGGCTTGGGCGCATACGAAAATCTGGGAACCGAACGGAAATCTAATGTTTTAGCCCTAAACACCAAAAAATGACGAACGGTCACGGGGAGGCGATGAATAATATTCCTAAGGTTGTTTTTGATGGCCCAACAAACATTTAAGCGATCCGGGACAGCCCACTCCAAGCCCATGCTGATGGCGTGGGCTACTACATACGAAAATTATGGAATTGGCGGAATTCTAGTTTTATGGACCTAAAAAGACAAAAAAGAGGAACGGCCAAGGCGAGGCGATGACAAATGTTCCATAGGTTGTTTTTTATAGGCCGGCAAAATTATAGGTGACCCGGGTCGGGGCGCCCGGGGCCATGCAAATAGTGTGGGCTATAGCACACGAAAATTTGGTAATCGGGTCAAACTTCAAATTTATGGCCCTAAAACACCAAAATTCGATTAACGGTTATGGCGAGGTGATGACTAATCTTCCTTAGATCGTATTGGATGGGCCGGCAAATTTTTAGGAGATCCGTGTCCGGGCGCCTTGGCTCATACCAATGGCGTGGGCTATAGCATACGAAATATGAGAATCGGGTAAAATTCTAATTTTATGGCCCTAAAATGCCAAAAACTGAGGAACGGTCATGGAGAGGCAATGGCTAATGTTCCTTAGATGTTTTCTATAGGCCGAAAAAACAATAGACGATCTGAGTCCTGGCGCCCCGGCCTATGTAGATGGCGTGGGCTATATCACACAAATATTTGGGAATCGGGCGTAATTATAGTTTTATGGCCTTAAAATACAAAACACGAGGAACGGACATGGCGAGGAGATTACTAATGTTTAATAGGTCATTTTTTATGGGGCCGCAAAAATTTAGGCAATCGAGTCCGGGCACCCAGGGCGATGCAAATGACATGGGATATAGCACAAAAAGCTAAAACTCGGGCTGAATTCCAGTTTTATGGCCCTAAAACGCGAAAATAGAAGGAACGGTCATGGTGAGGCAATGACTAATATTCCTTAGGTCGTTTGTGTTGGGCCGACAAAATTTTAGGCGATTCAGATCCGGTTGCTAATAGCACGGGCTATTGCACACGAAAATATGAGAATTGGATAGAATTTTAGTTTTATGGATCTAAAACGTCAAAAACCGATGAACAGTCATGGCGAGGTGATGCATAATGTTCCTTAGGCGTATTTGATGTGCGGAAAAGTTTTAGGCGATCCTGGTCCCGGCTCCTGGGCCCTTGCAGATGGTGTGGGCGCACACGAAAATCTTGGAATCAAGGGAAATTCTAATGTTATGGCCTTAAAACACCAAAGCATGAGGAACAATCATGTAGAGGCGTTGACTAATGTTCCTTAGGTCATTGTTTATTGGCCAGAAAGTTTTTACGTGATCCGGGTCCAGGCGCTCTCGCCCATGCAGATGGCGTGACTATAGCATATGAAAATTTGGGAATCTAGCAGAATTCCTGTTGTATAGCCCTAAAACGCCAAAAAACAAGGAACGATCATGGCGAGGCGATGACTAATGTTTCCTAGGTCATTTTTGTTGGGCCGACAAAATTTTAGGCGATCCGTGTCCGGGCGTCCAGGCTCATGTAGATGGCATAGGCTATAATACATACAAAACTAGGAATCAGGCGAAATTCCAGTTTTATGGCCTTGAAATGCAAAAATCTAGGAACGGTCACGGCGAGGTGATGTCTAATGTTCCTTAGATGGTTTTTGATGGGACGACAAAAAATTAGTCAATCCACGTGCGGGCGCCCGTGCCTATACAGATGGTGTGAGCTATAACACACAAAAATGTGTGAATGTGTCAAAATTCCAATTTCATGGCCCAAAAATGCCAAAAATCAAGGAACGGTCATGGCAAAGCGATGACTAATGTTCCTTAGGTCGCTTATTATGGGCCAGCAAAATTTGAGGTGATCCGGGTCCGGCCGCACAGGCTCATGCTGATGGCGTGGGCTATTGCACCCGATAATCTAGGAATCGGGTGGAATTCTAGTTTTATGGTCCTAAAATGCCTAAAAAGGAGGAACGGTCATGGTGAGGCGATGAATAATGATTCTTAGTTCGCTTGTGATGGGTCAGCAACATATTAGGTGATCCAGGTCAGGACGCCCAAGCCCATGCAGTTGGCATAGGCAATAGCACACGCAAAACTGGGAATCGGGCGGAATTCTAGTTTTATGTCCCTGAAACGCCAAAAATCGAGGAACGGTCATGGCGAGGATGACTAATGTTGCTTAGGCCATTTGTGATAGGCCGGCAAATATATGAGTGATTCGGATCTTGGCGCCTGGGCCCATGGAGATGGCGTGGGCTGTAGCACACAAAAAGCTGGGAATCGGCAAGAATATTAGTTTTATGGCCCTAAAATGCCAAAACACGAGGAACGTTCATGGAAAGGCGATGACTAATATTCCTTAGGTCATTTTTGAAAGGCCGACAAAAGTTTTAGCGATCCGGGTCCGGATACCCAGGCCCATACAAATGGCGTGTGCTATAGCACACGAAAATATGGGAATCAGACGGAATTCTAATTTATGGCCCTAAAATGCCAAATAATGAGGAACGGTCATGGCGATGTGATGACTAATATTCCATAGGTCATATTTTATGGGCCGACAAATTATTAAGTGATCAAGGTCTGGGTGTCCGGGCCCATGCAGATGGCATGGGCTATAACACATGAAAATCTAGGAGTCGGACAGAATTTCAGTTTTATGGCCCTAAAATGCAAAAACACAAGCAACGGTCACGACGAGGTGATAAGTGGGGACTTTGACTACTTATTAGCGCCTTTTTGCTTTCGTTTTAGTCAAAAGTTCTTAATTGTATTCCCCAAAACTGATAAAATATGCTTAATTGCAGGAATATTGGAATATGAGTTCCAAATATGAAATCCACTTTAAGAAGGAGTAATCTGAACGTAAGGACAAAAACAACACAAAAGCTCAAAGTGCGGTCCGCAGAATACCATATGCGGCCGCAGGTCATGAAGTAATTCCATCAAAGGGGAAGGGTGAACCTTCTAGAGGCAGAGGAAAGAGCAATTTACCCCTCGCCCTCCAAAGGGTAATCAGTAAGAAAGCCATAGCAGGCCGAGGAGGACAGCCCGAGCCTTCCGAGTCTAGTTCATATGCCCCATCTCGGGAAGCATCGGAGGGTGACTTAATGCAAGAGCAGTCTACTATTCAATCACATCCACAACAACCACATGGCAAATACCAACTTAGAGACGAGTCTTCCTCATCTGAGAGCACTTCCGATGGTTCGGAAGGTAACAGTCAGGCTTTAGAGCCCTCATGCACGCATGCTCCCGACGCACCTGCTACTACAAAGGATGTTGATGATATTCCGGATGATGGCCGAGGGGGTGATACCAGAGTTGTCGGCCTTGAGAGGTTGAAGAAGAAAGATATTTGGAAAGATAGGTTTTTAAGTCTGGTTGCTTTCACAAGCTTCTGAGTGTGGTGGCCATTGAGATCGGTCACTCTTGAGCGTCAGTTCATGATAAAAGACCTTGACAAATACAACCCGACAGTGTTGAGATACTTCCGGGAGCGGAAGGGGTGGATGTGGTTCTCCAAAAGTGTGGTAGATGCCAAGGAATACCTGGTCCGGGAATTTTACGCCAATGTGGCTCATATAAAGAAAGGGACCAAGGTAACAAAAGTGAGAAATCTAAAGGTGAGATTCGATTAGAGCACCCTGAACACGTATTTAAGGTTTGAGGATATGGAGCCTGTGCAGTACCTGGAAATGTTAGCATTGGGAGATGCAGTTCGACCATGGCTAGCTGAGATTCTTGCAGCTCCGGGGCCGCCTCCAACATGGATCACAACAGGGGTTCCCATTCAGCGAAACACCCTAAATTTTGAGGCAAAGGGATGGCAAACATTTGTGTGTAGCATACTAGACCCATGCCAAAATGAAACATATCTTCCAATTCAGCAGGCAGTGCTAGTCGCTTCTATCATGGCTGGGTACCCAATCAATGTGGGTGCCGTGATATCGGCCAATGTGTCTGTGGTCGCCAGGCAAGGTGACACCCCTTACCCGTATCCCAACACTATCACTGAGTACCTTACGGATGTGGGGGTGGAGCCGAGGGATTTTGATACCAAGGTGCGGGTGAAGAAGCCCTTCTCATGGTATTCTTTGATGGGTGGTGGAAACCCCAAGAAAAAGGGTCAACCCTCTACTACTGCAGGCCAGTCTGATAAGCCCGCCGGGGTAGCTGATGAGATAGTTGACATGCCATCTACTTCAGAAGAGCCTTCTAATGGTGCAACAGCTATTCCTCCACCTCCTTCTTCAGGCCCTTCAGTATCACTGCCCTCCACATCGGCTTTGAAGCCGGTGCCCATGCCCACTCATCCACTTTTTATGCTGCGAGTCTCACAAACACTAGAGAGCCTTAACAACTGGATACAGATAGCCACTGCAAAGCTACCTGACATATCCAATACTGTTGCAGCACAGTCGTCCACTCCGGCACCCCCAGATTCCTCCGACAGTGTAGGATACATTGAAGAAGATCTTGGAGAGCCAGACCACCATCATGGACACCTTGGTAGCACATGGAGAAGTGATTGAGGAGCTGGGGAAGCAGGTAAAGAAAATGAAAAAATCACAGGCGTCCAAGAAATTAGTTGACAGGCTGAGGAGAGAGGTGACCAAGATAGTAGCAACNTGAAAAATACAACCCGCTAGTGTTGAGACAATTCCGGGAGCGGAATGGGTTTATGTGGTTCACCAAAAGTGTTGTAGAAGCCAAGGAATACCTGGTCCGGGAATTTTACGCTAATGTGGCGCATATAAAGAAAGGGACCAAGTAACAAAAGTGAGAAATCTAAAGGTGAGACTCGATCAGAGCACCCCGAACACGTATTTAAGGTTTGAGGATGTGGAGCCTGTGCAATACCTGGAAAAGTTAGCAATGGGAGATGCAGTTCGACCATGGCTAGTTGAGATTCTTGCAGCTCTGGGGCCGCCTCCATCATGGATCTCTACAGGGGTTCCCATTCAACGAAACGCCCTAAATTTTGAGGCAAAGGGAAGGCAAACATTCGTGTGTAGAAGACTAGACCCTTGCCAAAATGAAACAAATCTTCCAATTCAGCGGGCAGTACTAGTCGCTTCTATCATGGCCGGGTACCCAATCAATATGGGTGTCGTGATGTCCGCCAACATGTCTGTGGTCTCCAGGCAAGGCGACACGTCGTATTCGTATCCCAACACTATCACTGAGTACCTTACGGATGTGGGGGTGGAGCCGAGGGATTTTGATACCAAGGTGCGGGTGAAGAAGCCCTTCTCATGGTATTCTTTGATGGGTGGTGGAAACCCCAAGAAAAAGGGTCAACCCTCTACTACTGCAGGCCAGTCTGATAAGCCCGCCGGGGTAGCTGATGAGATAGTTGACATGCCATCTACTTCAGAAGAGCCTTCTAATGGTGCAACAGCTATTCCTCCACCTCCTTCTTCAGGCCCTTCAGTATCACTGCCCTCCACATCGGCTTTGAAGCCGGTGCCCATGCCCACTCATCCACTTTTTATGCTGCGAGTCTCACAAACACTAGAGAGCCTTAACAACTGGATACAGATAGCCACTGCAAAGCTACCTGACATATCCAATACTGTTGCAGCACAGTCGTCCACTCCGGCACCCCCAGATTCCTCCGACAGTGTAGGATACATTGAAGAAGATCTTGGAGAGCCAGACCACCATCATGGACACCTTGGTAGCACATGGAGAAGTGATTGAGGAGCTGGGGAAGCAGGTAAAGAAAATGAAAAAATCACAGGCGTCCAAGAAATTAGTTGACAGGCTGAGGAGAGAGGTGACCAAGATAGTAGCAACTGATGATCTTCCATTTGATATGCTCATGGGGTCAGACCCACCAGCACCATCAGCTCCAGTGGCACCAGCTGGCCAGTCTAAGGAGCCAGACCTGGCTGCCGACATTGCTGAGGTAGTGTGCCAAATGCTCACCAACCCAATTATTCCCAGAGCCGATGATGATGAGATCCAGTTAGAGGAGACTGAGGGCGGTGACACTGCTATGGACACGGAGATGTCCAAGGCCACATAGGGAGTATTGTTTTTTACTTTTACCCTTCTTTATTCATGTTTTGATTAAGCATTGGGGACAATGCTTATTTTTATTCGGGG
>AWOL01S0024077.1:70422-96765 GCA_000715115.1 Nicotiana otophora
GGGGGGGGGGGGGGGAGTTATTTGCTATTTGGATGACAGTTATTTTCTTCTTTCTCTTTATTCTATATATATATTCTCTCTGTTCTCCTTTTTCTCTCTCATTATGTATATTCATTATTCTTTCACTAGTATTCTTTTTAGCTTATTTATTATGTTTTCTTATTAGTCTATGTTTAATCTAGTAGCTTCTTCTTTTTTTTAAATTTTGTAGCTTCTTTTTATGTTTTAGTGAACAATAAGCCTTTAATTTTCTTAACGCAACAGTTCTTTCCAAAGGTAATTTTTGTGTGAACGGGTAACTCTTCCCAACGATGGATGGTGTGACAATCTTCTTAAGGGATTGAGTCCATTTTTGGTATTTAGGTAAGAATAGTAGTAATAATGAATAAAAATACCTAATTGAGTCAGTCTAGAAGAGTCAAATATGCTTCACTTGGTACCAACACACTTAATTACGTGCTTATGGTTAAAAAGAAGGTTTTTGGAAAGAAATAGCTCTAGTTAGTGACCTTGTGACTCTTGTGTTGACTTAGGCAATCATCGAGTGGTTTAGTCGAACCATAGTGATTTTCAATCTTGAATATAGTCGTTGTGGGCTCTCGACTCTATCCGCATTAACAATCCAGTTGTGTGAGAGGTGAGATGTTGCTGGTGCAAGTCCAAGTGCCCGTGCAAATGGTCTAGAACTTGCCCCAAATGTGTTTCTAGGCGAAATTTTAAGTTTTGCTTGGCTTGAAAAGTGATTGTAGGCTCTCCTTGACCCATTTGAAATTTTCCATGGCCCACCAAAGTTCTATCCCTAGTCAACCCAATTGAACCTAAAACCTTTCTCATTTGATCACCACATTACAAGCATTTACCAGCTTTGTTGTGACCCTCTCTTGGCACCCGATCTTTTCTTAACACTCTTGTAAAATAATTGGCTTAAAACGTAAGTTTGGGGGAGAGACGAGGAGTTTGAAAAAAAGTATCAAGGCAAAAGAGAAAAGAAATGAAGAGAAGGAAAGGCAAGAAAAAGAAAGAACAAAAGAAAAATGCAAAAAGAAAGTGAATAAGTTGAAAAGTTGAAGGGATTCAAAGAAAAGTAATGATGCAATGCATGGAAAAAGCGAAGAAGGAGAAAATGAATAACATGGACAAGAAAGAGTAATGATAAGTCTCTCTAGTTCCCCTAAGGAAAAGAAAATGTTTCAAAGAATTGGCAAAAGCATGAGCCGATAAACGAAAATGGAGTGCTTAAGTAAGATGAACATGTTCTATCATAGCTTATCAAACCTTATTCCAAAATCCTTCATTGCATCCCGAAAAATCCCTACGTGATTTCAAGCCGAGCAAACTTACATTAGTGGTGATTCACATGAGGGGCAAGCCTATGGTACTTAAAGTCGTACTTGCAACATTACTTTGAGAGAGATGAGTGAACCTTTCACAAACCTGTGAATTGAGTGTTATATTCTTAAGTGAGATAGGCAAAAGGAGAGTAGAGGAGGAGGAGTTTGGGATCCATAATGACCTACATAAAAGAGCGAGATTCCTTGATGAATAAAGTCAACTCTTGATGCTCAAGTGTCGCATTAGAACTATTCATGCTTAAAAGTTTAACTTGTTGCCTTGTTGATAATTCATAAGTGTCATGGGTAATTGTTGGTCCCAATTGATGTGTGATTGGTTTACCTTTGATTAGATGGAATGGATTTTAACTTGTGGAGGTGGGAATTACCTTATTTTCTTGAGGACAAGCAAAAGCTTAAGTTTGGAGGAGTTGATAAGTGGGGATTTTGACTACTTATTAGCGCCTTTTTGCTTTTGTTTTAGTCCAAAAACGCTTAATTGTGTTTCCGAAAACTGATAAAATATGCTTAACTGCAGGAATATTGGAAGATGAGCTCCAAAGATAAAATTCACTTCAAGAAGGAGTAATCTGAACGTAAGGACAAAACCAGCACAAAAGCTCAAAGTGTGGTCCGCAGAATACCATCTGCGGCAGCAGGTCATGAAGCAATTCCATCACAGAAGATTGCAAGATGCGGACCGCACATAAATTTGTGCGGCCGCAGAAACTGGGTAAAAGCCAAAGTTCAGAGAACATGCATCTCAAGTTCAACAATAGTGCGGACCGCACAATTATTGTGTGACCGCAACCACATTTGTGCGGACCGCAGAAGAGCATGGTGCAGCCACAAACATATTTGTGTTATCCGCAAAAATAGAATTGTGCGGCCGCAGTTCAGAATTATGCGGTCGCAGGTTTACAATCCTGTCAGGTTGAAGCAAAGTGCGGACCGCACATGAAATTGTGCGACCGCAGAACCTATGAAGGGGCATTTTTGTCCGAAAATTCTAGCACTGTATAAATAGAAGAGTTTTACTTTTTTAGGTTAACTTTTGACATCAGCAGCCACACTAGACGGTTTCTTTTGCTCTTTTTAGTAGTTATTTTGCTATTTTGAGCTTTTTGAATATTGATTTCATCATTTTAATTATCAATATGGGTTTTATTACAATTTCTTCTTCTTTTTCTTCCAATTTAAGCATGAGTAGCTAGATTTTCACTAGGGTTGTGACCCAACCCTAGTGTGTGAGCTTAATGGGTATTTGATTTATTGCTTGTTTATGGTTGGGCGTTGATTATCTAACCTAGTTCTTGCTTTTATGTGAAGAATTAATGGTTGCAAACATTATTTCATGCCTATTTAACTTGGTCTCTACTTGAGAAAGAGAGACTTAGTCTAGGAAAACTTGGTTAGCAAGAAATTGGGTCAATGGAGAGATTGATAAGCCCAATTAAAGGGTTGAACCTAGAGATAGTAAAACCCGACTTGAGCTTATTATCAACTGTTTCATTCAATACCCATTTGGACTTGAGAAAGCCAAATTGGGCAAAATCACTCTCTGACCGAGAGGTAGTGAGTGGGTACTTGAGTGTTGATAGCTATAATACACCCCGACCAATAAAACAAGCTATAAAGTTTACAACCCATTAGGCAAACACCTAGGTGAAGGTCATAGCCTTAGGCCTTTTATATCATTTGAACAATAACCAAAAATAATTTCCTAGTTTCAGTTTTTAAATTGCAATCGTAGTTTAATTTAGATTTTCAAACAAAACCAATTATTGCGGAACTAAAAATTTAGATATACAAACTCACGCGCTAAGATATATACTACTAACGCCCATTCACATAGCTCCCTCTTGAATTTGACCCCGATTCTTGTTGGGTATTACTATTGCATCGGCCGTTTTCATATCCTCAAATAGAGGAGTGAAATTGGACTAGATCACGAGGCGATGACCAATATTCCTTAGGTTATTTTTGATTGTCCAGCAAAATTTTACGCTTTGACCGGTGTCCGGGCGCTCGGGCCCATGCAGATGGCGTGGGCTATATCACACGAAAATTTGAGAATTGGGCGGAATTCCAGTTTATGGCCCTAAAACGCCAAAACACGTGGAACAACCATGGCGATGTGATGAATAATATTCCATAGACCGTATTTTATGGCCGAAAAATTATTAAGTGATCTAGGTCTGGGCGTCCGGGCCCATGCAGATGGTGTGGGCTATAGCACACAAAAATCTAGGAGTCAGGCAGAATTTCAGTTTTATTGCCCAATAACGCCAAAAAATGATGAGCGATCATAGCAAGGGCAATGACTATTGTTAATTAGGTTTTATTTGATGGGACGAAAAGTTTTTAGGCAATCCGGGTCGGGGCGCCCGGGCCCATGCAGATGGCATGGGCTATAGCACACGGAAATCTAGGAATCGGGCGGAATTCAAGTTTAATGGCTCTAAATCACTAAAACTGTGAGGAACGGTCATGGTAAGGTGATGAATAATGTCCCTTAGGTTGTTTTTGTTGGGCGGAAAAATTTTAGGCGGTTTAGGTCCAGCGCCCGGGCCCAAGCAGATGGCGTAGGCACACATGCAAAATCTAGGAATTGGGCGGAATTCAATTTTAATGGCTCAAAATCACTAAACATACAAGGAACGGTCATGTCGAGGTGATGACTAATGTTCCTTAGGTTGTTTTTGTTGGGTGCACGGGCCCAAGCAGATGGCGTAGGCTATAGCACATGAAAATTAGGAAATTGGGTGAAAATCAAGGAACGGTCATGGCGAAGCGATGGCTAAATTCCTTAGGTTGTTATTGATGGGCCGACAATATTTTAGGCGATCCGGGTCCCGGCGCCCATGCAAATGGTGTGGGCTCTAGCACACGAAAATCTTGGAATCGGGCAGAATTCATATTTTATGGTCCTCAAACGCAAACAAAATGAGAAACGGTTATGGCAAGGCGATTACTAATGTTTCTTAGCCCGTTTTCATAGGCCGCAAAACTTTTAGGCGATAGGAGTCAGGGCGCCCGGGCCCATGCATATGGCATTCATCTCGTTTCGAATTCCAGTTTTATGGCCCTAAAATGCCATAAAACGAGAAATGGTCAGGGCGAGGCAATCACTAATATTCCTTAGGTTATGTTTGATTGGCTGGTAAATATTTAGGCGATCTGGGTCTGGCATCTGGGCCGATGCAGATGGCATGGGTTATTACACACAAAACTCTAGGAATAAGGCAGAATTCTAGTTTTATGGCCCTAAAACACAAAAAACGATTAACAGCCATGGCAAGGCGATGACTAATATTCCTTAGATCATTGTTATAGGCCAAAACAATTTTAGGCGATCCGGGTCTGGGTGCCCGGGCCCATGCATATGGCCTGGGCTATAGCACAAGCAAATCTAGGAATCGAGCGCAATTCAAGTTTTATGGCCCTAAAATACCAAACAATGATGAACGGTCATAGAGAGATGTTGACTAATGTTCCTTATGTCATTTTTGATGAGATGAAAATATTTTAGGCGTGGGCCCCCAGGCTCATGCGGATGACGTGGGTTATAGCACATGAAATTGTGCAAATCGGGCATAATTATAGTTTTATGGCTCTAAGAAGCCAAAAATGATGAACGGCCATGGCGAGGCGACTAATGTTCCTTAGGTCATCTTTGATGGGCCAGAGAAATTTTAGGCGATCTGGGTCTGGACGTCCAAGCTCGTATAGGTGACTTGGGCGCATACGAAAATTTGAGAACCAGACGGAATTCTAATTTTATGGCCCTAAAATGCCAAAAACTGACGAACGGTGATGAGGAGGCGATGACTAATATTCCTAATATTGTTTTTTATGGGCCGATACATTTTTAAGCGATCCGGGTCCCGGCACCTGGGCCCATGCTGATGGCTTGGGCTACTACATACGAAAATCTTGGAATTGGCGAAATTACAGTTTTATAGCCCTTAAATACGAAAAACGAGGAACTGTCATGGCAAGGCAATGACAAATATTCCATAGGTCATTTGTTATGGTCCGGCAACATTATAGGTGACCTGGGACGGGGCGCTCGGGCCCATGCAGATGGCATGGGCTATAGCACACGAAAATATGGGAATCAGGCGAAACTCAAGTTTTATGGCCCTAAAACACCAAAACATGATGAACGGTTATGTAGAGGTGATGAATAATGTTCCTTAGATCGTATTTGTTCGGCCGACAAATATTAAGGCGATCCGGGTCCGGGCACCTTGGCTCATACAGATGATATGGGCTATAGCACACGAAAATATGAGAATCGGGCGAAATCTCAATTTGATGGCCCTAAAATGCCAAAACAACTTGCTGTGCAGTGACAGTACCAATATCCACTAATCGTTGTTTCCAGATACGGTTAATGAGGAACGTTCATTACGAGGATTTGACTAATTTCCTTAGGTCATATTTGATGGGCCCGGAAAAATTTTGGCGGAATCAGGTAGAATTCTAGTTTTATGGCCTTAAAACACCAAAAATGATGAACAACCATGGCGAGGCGATAACTAATGTTCCTTAGGTCGTTTTGATGGCCCAAAAAGTTTTTAGAAAATACGGGCCCGGGCACCCAGGTCCATGCATATAGCGTGGGCTATAACACAAGAAAATCCGGGAATCGGGTAGAATTCTAGTTTTATGGCCCTAAAATACCAAAAAGCGATGAACGGTCATGGCGTGGTGATGATAAATGTTCCTTAGGTCGTATTTAATGGGCCAGCAAAATTTTAGACCATACGGGTCCACGCACCCTGGCCCATGCATATGGTATGGGCTATAGCACATGAAATCTGGAAATCGAGCGAAATTCCAAAACGCCAAAAAACTAGGAACGATCATGGCGAGGCGATGACTAATGTTCCTTAGGTCATTTTTATGGGCCGACAAATTAAGGAGATCTAGGTCCGGGCATCCGGGACTATTCATATGGCATGGGCTATAGCACACGAAGATCTAGGAATCGAGCGAAATTTTAGTTTTATGGCCCTAAACATCAAAAAATGAGGAACAGTCATGGTGAGGCGATGACTAATGTTACTTAGGCTATTTTGATGGGTCGGCAAAATTTTAGGCGATTCGGATCCAGGCCCCCTAGCTCATGCAGATGACGTGGGCTATAGCACAAGAAAATCAGGAAATCGCGTGTAATTCTAGTTTTATGGCCCTAAGATGCCAAAAATGATGAATGGCCATGGCGAGGTGATGATTCATGTTCATAGGTCATTTTTTATGGGCCGGCAAAATTTTAGGCGATTCGAGTCCGGGCGCCCGGACCCATGTAGATGGCGTCGCCTATAACATACGAAAATATAGGAACCAGATAGAATTCTAATTTTATGGCCCTAAAACGCCAAAAAATATGGAACGGTCATGGCGAGCTGATGACTAATATTTGTTAGGTCTATTTTGATGGGCATAATAAATTTTAAGCGAATTAGGTACGGACGCCCGGGCCCATGCTGATGGCTTGGGTTACTACATACGAAAATCTGAAAATTGGGCGGAATTCTAGTTTTGTGGCCCTAAAAAGCCAAACAATGAGGAACGGCCATGGTGAGGTGATACAAAATGTTCCTTAGGTCGTTTTTTTATGGGCTGGCAAAATTATAGGCGGCTCAAGTCTGGGCGCCCAACGCATGCAGATGGTGTGAGCTATAGCACACGAAAATCTGGAAATCGGGCGAAATTTCAGTTTTATGGCCCTATAACGTCAAAACACGATGAACGGTTACGGCGAGGTGATGATTAATGTTCCTTAGATCTTATGTGATGGGACAAAAAATTTTTAGGCGATCCGTGTCTAGACGCCTTGGCTCATATAGATGGCATGGGCTATAGCACATGAAAATCTGAGAATCAGGCAAAATTCTAGTTTTATGGCCCTAAAACGCCAAAACACGAGGAACGGTCATGGCGAGGTGATGACTAATGTACTTAAATCATTTTTGATCGGCCGAAAAAATGATAGACAATCCGGGTCCTGGCGCCCATGCCCAAACAGATGCGTGCGTTATAGCACACGAAAATTTGGGAATCAGGCGTAATTTCAGTTGTATGGCCCTAAAACGATAAAAATGAAGAACAACCATGGAGTGGTGATGACTAATGTTTCTTAAATCATTTTTGATTGGCCGGAAAAATTTAAGGCAATCCGATTCTAGTCGCCTGGGCCCATGCAGACGGCGTGGGCTATAGCACACAAAAATCTAAGAACGGGGCAGAATTCAAGTTTTATGGCCCTACAATTCCAGAAAATGAAGAACGGCCATGGCGAAGCGATGACTAATATTTCTTAGGTCATTTTTTATGGGCCGACAAAATTTTAGACGATTCGGATTCGGGCGCCCAAGCCTATTCTAATGGCATAAGTTATTGCACACGTAAATCTGGGAATCGAGCGGAATTTTAATTTTGTGGCCCTAAAACGTTACAAAATGATGAACGGTCATGGCGAGGTGATGACTAATATTCCTTAGGTCGTATTTGAAGGGCTCAAAAATTTTAAGGCAATCCGGGTCCCGACGCCCGGGCCCATGCAGAAGACGTGGGCTATAGCACACGAAAATCTGGGAATCGGGCGAAATTCTAGTTTTATGGCCTTAAAACGCCAAACAATGAGGAACGGTCAAGGAGAGGTGTTGACTAATGTTCCTTAGGTCGTATTTGATGACCAGATAAGTTTTTAGGTAATTCGGGTCTCGCTCCTGTGCCCATGCAGATGGTGTGGGCTTTAGCACACGAAAATCTGGGAATTGGATGTAATTCCAATTTTATGGCCATAAAATGCCAAAACACGAGGAACGGTCATGGCGAAGTAATGACTAAAATTCCTTAGGTCATTTGTGAAGGGCCGATAAAATTTTATGCGATCCATGTCCGGACACCCAGGCCCATGCAGATGGCGTGGGCTATTGCATATGAAAATTTGGAAATCGGGCAGAATTCCAGATTTATGACCCTAAAACAACAAAAACTGAGGAACGATCATGGTGAGGCGGTGATTAATTTTTAATAGGTTATTTTTTATGGGGCGGCAAAAGGTTAGGCGATCGGGATCCGGGCGCCCATTCCCATTCAGATAGCATTGGCTATATCACACAAAAATCTTGGAATCGGGTGAAATTTCAGTTTTATGGCCTTAAAAGGTCAAAAAACGAATAACAGTCATAACGAGGCAATGACTTTTGTTCCTTAGGCCATTTTCGATGGACCGACAAAATATTAGGTGACTCGGGTCCGATCGCCCAGATGCATACAGATGGCGTGGGCTATAACACACGAAAATGTAGGAATCAGATGCAATTCTAATTTAATGGCCCCAAAATTCCAAATACGAGGAATGGTCATGGCTAAGCGATGACTATTGTTCCTTAGGTCATTTATGATGGGACGGTACATGAAAATCTGGGAATCGAGTTGAATTCAACATTTATTGCCCTAAAACGCCAAAAACATGAGGAACGGTCATGGCGAGGCGAGGACCAGTGTTCCTTGGGTCATTTTTGATGGACAGAAAAAACTTTAGCGATTCGAGTCCGGGCTCCCGGGCCCATGCAGATGGACGGCCTATAGCACACGAAAATCTAGGAATCACGCAGAATTTAGGTTTTATTGCCCTAAAACGCAAAAATCGAGGAATGGTCATGGCGAGGCGATTACTAATGTTCCTTAGGCCATTTTGATGGGCCGGTAAAATTTTAGGCGATCCGAGTCTGGGCGCCCGGGCACATGCATATGGCGTGGGTTATAGCACATAAAAATCTGAGAATCAGGTGGAATTCCAGTCTTATGTCCCTAAAATGCCAAAAAACAAGGAACGGTCATGGCGTGGGCTATAACACAAGAAAATATAAGAATCGGGCGACATTTCAGTTTTATTGCCCTAAAACACCAAAACCCTCCTCAATTGTGTATTGATTGAAATGCAGGGCGGCTTTCCCTATACGTTTTTCCCATGAGCATGGTTTTGGGCCAGGTTACCAACCTCAAGCTTCTTTGTGGCGATAATACCAAAATATCAAGTTGGCCTTAGTCTATATGTTGCTCGTGAGTTGCCAAGTACCAGTCTCGCAACAGTATTGGCGCAAAAGTTGTAGCTTTATGACGAGAGCTCGAATGATAAAATTGGACGAAACCCGCTAACTGACACAAGGCAAGAGTCGATCGACAAGGTGTCAATTCCCTAAGAGATATCAGGGACAAATCAATTTGCATGTCCTTAGAAAAATCGAGCGATGAATGGTCATGGCGAGGCAATGACTAATGTTCCTTAGGTCGTATTTGATGGGCCAGAAAAAATTTTGGCGATCCAGGTCCTAGCCCCCAGGCCCATGTAGATGGTGTGGGCTATAGCACAGGAAAATCTGGAAATCGAACGGAATTCTAATTTTATAGCCCTAAAACGCCAAAGAACGAGGAACGGTCATGGAAAGGCGTTGACTAATGTTTCTTAGGTTATATTTAATGGGCCGGCAAATTTTTAGGCGATTCGAGTCCCGGCACCCGGGCCCATACATATGGTGTGGGCGCACACGAAAATCTGTGAATCGGGCGTAATTCCAGTTTTATGGCCCTAAAATGCCAAAAATGAGGAACAATCAAGGGGAAGCGATGACTAATATTCGTTAGGTCATTTGTGATGGCCGGCAAAATTTTAGGCTATCCGGGTCCGGACGTCCGGGCCCATGCAGATAGCGTGGGCTATTGCACACGAAACTTTGGGAATCAGACTGAATTCTTGTTTTATGATCCGAAAATGCCAAAAAATGAGGAACGGTCATGGCGAGCCGATGACAAATATTTATTAGGTCATTTGTTATGGGGTGACAAAATTTTAGGCGATCTGGGTCCGGACGCCCTAAATCGGGCGGAATTTCAGTTTTATGGCCCTAAATCGCCAAAAGCCGAGAAACGGTCATGGCTAAGTGATGAATAATGTTCCTTAAGTCATTTTTTATGGGCCAACAAAATATTAGGCGACTCGGATCCGGTCGCCCAGATGCATACAGATGGCATGGGTTATAACACACGAAAATGTAGGAATCAGACGTAATTCTAATTTTATGGCCCCAGAATGCCAAATACAAGGAATGGTTATGGCAAAGAGATGGATATTGTTCCTTAGGTCATTTATGATGGACCGGCAAAATTTTAGGCGATTCAGGTCCGGTCGTCTGGATGTATGCAGATGGCATGACTATAGCACACGAAAATCTGGGAATCAGGAGGAATTCCACTTTTATTTCCCTAAAATGCCAAAAGAAGAGGAACGATCTTGGCGAGGCGATGACCAGTGTTCCTTAGGTTGTTTTTGATGGGAGGACAAATTTTTAGGCTATTCGAGTTCGGGCGCCTGGGCCCATGCATATGGCGCGTTCTATATCACACACAAATCTAAGAATCGGGCGAAATTCCAGTTTTATGGCCCTAAAACGCAAACAATGAGGGACGATCATGGCGAGGCGATGATAGGTCATTTTTGATGAGGTGGAAAATTTTTAGACGATCTGGGTTCGGGGGACTAGTCCCATACAGATGGTGTGGGCTATATAGCGCATGAAAATGTGAGAATCGGACGGAATTCTAATTTTATGGCCCTAAAATGCCAAAAGCAACGAGGAACGGTCATGGCGAAGCATTGACTATTGTTACTTAGGTCGTTTTTTATGGGCCAGCAAAATTTTAGGGCTATTCGGGTCTGATCGCTTGGATGCATACAGATGATGTGGGCTATAGCACACGACAATCTAGGAATCAGGCAGAATTTCAGTTTTATGGCCTTAAAACGCCAAGAACGAGGAATGGTCATGGCGAAGCGGTTAATATTGTTCTTTAGGTCATTGTTTATGGGGCGGCAAAATTTTAGGCAATTCGGATCCGGTCGCCCGAATTCATACAGATGGCGTGTGCTATAGCACACGAAAATCTAGGAATCAAGGCGGAATTCCAATTTAATGGCCCTAAAAACCAATAAATGAGGAACGGATATGGCGAAGCGGTGACTATTGTTCCTTATGTTATTTTTTATGGGCCGACAAAATATTAGGCAATTCTGGTCCGGTTGGCCGGATACATGCAAATGGCGTAGGCTAGCACACATAAAAATCTTGAAATCGGGCGGAATTCCAGTTTTATGGCCCTAAAGTGTCAAAAACGAGGAACGATCATAGCGAAGCAGTGACTATTGTTCCTTAAGTCATTTTTTATGGGCCAGCAAAATTTTAGGAAACTCCAATAAATGAGGAACGGTCATGGATAAGCAATGACTATTTTTTATTAGCTCGTTTTTTATGGGCCCACAAAATTTTAGGGGATTCGAAATTCGTCGCTCGAATTCATGAAGATGGCATAGACATTAGGAAACGAATAATCGGAAATCGTCATAAATTCCTATCTTATGGACCTAAAATCCCAAAACCTGAGAAACGCTCGTGGCGAAGCAATGACTATTATTCATTAGGTTGTTGTTGATGGGGCCACAAAAGTTTTGGTGATTTGGAGCCCGTCGCCAGAATTCACGAAGATGGCGTGGACATTAATATATGAAAATTTTGAAATCGTCCTGAATTTCTGTTTTATGGCCCTAAAACGTCAAAAACGAGAAATCATCATAGCGAAGCAATGAATATTATTCATTAGATTGTTTCTGATGGCCCCACAAAGTTTTTGGCAAATTCAAGCCCGTCGTCTTAATTCATGAAGATAGCGTGGACATTAGCACACGAAAAATTAAAAATCATCTAAAATTCCTATTTTATGGCCCTAAAATGCCAAAAAAGAGGAAAAGTCATGGAGAATCAATAATTACTATTCGTTAAGTCATTATTGGCGCACAAAATTTTAGGCGCTTTGGAGCATATCGCCCGAATTCACGAAGATGACGTGAATATTAACAAACAAAAAACTAGAAATAATTCTGAATTCTTGTTTTATGGCCCCAAAAAATGAGGAATGGTGATAGAGAAGAATGACTATTGTTCTTTAGGTCGTTTCTGATGCGTCCACAAAATTTTAGATGATTCGGAGCCCGTCGCCCGAATTCATGAATATGTCGTGAACATTAGCACACGAAAAATTAAAAATTATCCTGAATTCCTGTTTTATTGCCTTTAAACGCCAAAAACGAGGAACGATCAACAACAACAACAACAACAACCCAGTACAATCCCACTAGTGGGGTCTGGGGAGGGTAGTGTGTACGCAGACCTTACCCCTACCCTGGGGTAGAGAGGCTATTTCCAAATGACCCTCGGCATCCTTCCCTCCAAGAACTCCCCACCTTGCTCTTGGGGTGACTCGAACTCACAACCTCTTGGTTGGAAGTGGAGGGTGCTTACCATCATGGAGAAGAAATGATTATTGATCATTAGGTCGTTCTTTATGGGCGCACAAAAGTTTAGGCGATTCGGAGCCCAAATTCATGAAGATGGCGTGGACTAGCAAACGAAATCGTCTTGAATTCCTATTTTATGGACCTAAATGCCAAAAAACAAAAAACGCTAAAGGTGAAGCAATGACTGTTATCCATTAAGTTGGTGTTGATGGGCCCATAGAATTTTAGGTGAGCGAAGACCGTCGCCCGAATTCATGATGATGGTAGGATATTAGCACACGAAAAATTAGAAATCGTCCTAATTCTTATTTTATGGCACTAAAATACCAAAAACGAAGAACACTAAGAGCAAAGCAATGACTATTGTTCATTAGGTCGCTTATAGAGAGTCCACAAAATATTAGGCGAATTGGAGCCCGTCACCCGAATTCATGAAAATGGCGTGGACATTAGCACATGAAAAATAAAAAAAGAGGTCTGGAATTCCTTTTTTTATGGCCCTAAAACGCCAAAAAACGAGACACAGTCATGGCGAATCAATGGCTACTATTCATTATGTCATTTCTCATGGGCCCAAACAATTTTAGGCGATTCAGAGTCCGTCGCCCGAATTGACGAAGATGACATTAACATTAGCACACAAAAAATTAAAAATCGTCTTGAATTCTTTTGTGTGGTCCTAAAACGCCAAAAAACGAGAAACGACAGTGGCGAATTGATGAGTATTGTTCATTAGGTCGTTTCTTATCATTATTGAAGTTTACTTTCATATATTTATTGTTGGCTTGCCTAGCAAGCGGTGTTTGGCACCATCACAACTCCGATGAGATTTTGGATCATGACACTTTTTTGTGTGAATTAGTACATGCTGATTTTGGAAAACTTTCTTTTAAGGACTCCAATTGGCATGAAATTTTATAGGTCCATAGGAAACGGCCTAGTGACCAATTTATTGTTTCGCCATGGCTTTCGGGATCATTTTATGTCATTTTATGGTCATGCAATATGAATTTGTGATTACATCTATTTTTCCATATGTATTAGTACATGTTGATTTTATAAAATAAAAAATAAGACGGGCTTCGAGTTGCCCCAATTTTTGTAGGTCCATAGAAAACGACCCAGTGACCAATACTCATCCTTCGTCATGACTTTCAGTTTCACTTTATGGTATTTTGGGTCATGCAATAAGAATTTATGATTATATCCACTTTTTCACGTGCATTAGTAGATGCTAATTTTGTAAAAAATATGAAGGATTCCGATTGGCCGGAAATTTTGTTAATCCATAAAATAAACGTCCATGTGACCAGTGCTCATTGTTTCGCGATGACTTCGGGTTTACTTTTTGGCGTTTCGTGGTCATACAATATGAATTGGTGATTATATCTACTTTTTCGTGTGTATTAATATATGCTAATATTATAAAATTAAATTACGGAATCCGGTTGGCCTAAAATTTTATAGCTCCATAGGAAATGACCTTGTGACCAACACTCAATTGCTTCGCCATGATTTTCAAGTTCATATTTTGGTGTTTTGGAGTCAGCAACACAAATTTATGACTACATCTATTTTTCGTGTGTATTAGTACATGTTGAGTTTGTAGAAATTTTTTGACGGAATCTAACTGGCCTGAATTTTCGTGGGTCCATAGTAAATGGCCTAGTGACCAATACTCATCGCTTCACCATGGCTTTCGAGTTTATTTTTTGGTGTTTCATGGTCATGCAATACGAATTTATGATTGTATCTACTTTTCCGTGTGTATTATTGCATGCTGATTTTGTAGAAAAACAATTTACAAACTCCGATTGGCCTAAACTTTTATAGTCCATAGAAAACGACCTAGTTTTGCCATGACTTTCGGGTTCATGTCATTTTGTAGGTCATGCAATCCGAATTTGTGATTATATCCACTTTTTCGTTTGTGTTAGCACATGCTAATTTTGTAGAATTTTTTATGTACTCTAATTGGCCTGAAATTTTGAAGCTACATCAAAAACGAACTAATGACTAATATTTAGTGCTTCGCCATAACTTTAGGGTTCATTTTTTGGTGTTTTGGGTCATGTAATACGAATTTGTCATTATATTTACTTTTTCATGTGTATTAATATATGCTGATTTCATAGAATGTTTTAACGGACTCCGATTCGTCTGAAATTTTGTAGGTCCAGAGAAAACGGTGTAGTGAAAGATACTCATTGATTCGCCATGACTTACGTGTTTATTTTATAACGTTTTATGGTCATGCAACACGAATTTTTGATTATATCTCATTTTTTATGTGTATTACTACATGCTAATTGTGTAAAAAAAAATTCATAGACTCCGATTGGTCTAAAGATTCGTAGCTCCATAGAAAATGGCCTAGTAACCAATACTCATTGTTTCGCCATGATTAAAATTATTTTTTAGTTTTTTGGGCCATAAAATAGAAATTAATGACTATATATTTTTTCGTGAGTTTATACATATGATGATTTTTGTGAGTTTGGTTGACAGACTTTGATTGGCCTAAAAATTGATAGATCTATCAGATACGGTCTTGTGAGCAATACTCAACATGAAACATGACTAACATTGTATTTTAGCATTTCGACGTCATCAAAATACTTTGCATGACCACATAGAACCTACTCGTGCTATGTGCGGCCACTTTGATCCTAAACGGTGCTAAAAGAGTTGACAGATTTCGATTGACCAGAAATTTGGTGGGTCCATCCGCAATAACCTAGTGACTAATACTCATTGCTTTTTCATGGCTAACATCGTTTTTTAGCGTTTCGGGGTCATAAAACAGGAACTAGTGATTATGTTTAATCCATGTGCTTATATACATGATGATTTTTGTATGTTTGGTTGACGGACTTCGATTAACCTAAAAATTGGTAGATCCATCGGATATGGCCTTGTGATCAATACTCACTATGACTAACATAATATTTTTAGCGTTTCAGGGTCATAAGAATCTATGCACGGCCAAATGAGACATGAATTAATGATTATATTAATTTTTTGTGGGTGTTATATACATGATGATTTTTCTAAATTGGGTTGGTGGACTTTGATTGGCCTAAAACTTGGTGGATATAGGATATGCCCTTGTGAGAAATTAATGATCATGTTATCAGGAATTAATGATCATGTCTATTTTTTATGTGTTTATATATACATGATAATTTTTCTGAATTTAAGTAGTAGAACAAAGTTATGGTCTTCTAGATGATGATCAAATGGAGTTTAAGAATGTGCAACGAAACACAACTCTTCTAATTGAGATATTCTCCTATTACAACCAACATTATTCATTTAATCAGGAACTGGCTTATGTCAGGTTCTTACAAATTAGCAGATGTTTTCTTTTTAAGTAAAGGTATAATCTTGTTAGAAATTTATATGCCAATAGAAAATATAGAGAACTTGTAGTGCTAGAGAAACTAATCTGATGGACTCAATATATCGAGAAAACATATTTGGTGACATAATAGCAATCTAGTCTATTTCGACTGCTATGACGATAAAGATTGCTAAAGGATTGTTATTTAGAAGTTCAAACGAAACTGATTATTTTTTTCCTTTTTTACCCTTAGTAATAATTATTTTTGAAGAGGGAGGTAACACATAAATAGAGTAAATATTCAATGAAGAGAGATTTTATCTTAAGATATAAATACGGGTAAAATAGTTTACAGAGCTCATCATGTAAGTAAGGTGCCTAATTGATGGAAACTTAGGGTCCACCAAATTATATAGAGAACCTGGTTCTCTATCAGTTCCCACAAAATACACATACAACGGTAAGTAATTAATACAATAATATTTTACGTGGAAAACTCCAACTTACAGGATTAAAACCCACGACCTACACTCGTAGGATTTCAACTTCACTAACCGAGCAAATTTAGATTACAACCTATTGTAACCTAGGAATTAAACTCTTAATCCCTCACCTACTTGCAATAACTATATTGCAATCCTCTTTGTAATAACTGTATCACAAAGTAACAAATCTTGACTAACTCTAGTCAAGAAACTAAACCAAACAGTAATTTAAATCTATCCTACAAAGACAGTTCTTGAAAGTAGTGTAGGATTACGAATGAAGAACAAATAACAAAGACTCAACAAACCTAAGGACTTAAGATATCTTCAATCTTTGGATCTGGTCCTTAGGTTGCAGTTGCTTTGTTCTTGAGAGAGTTGGTGGCTAACATTTGAGAGAGAAAAATCAATTTTAGGTTTTACAAGTGTTAAGCAATGAAATTTGTTGCCTCATGTTGATAATATGTGTGTGTGAGATCATTGGGATAATATAAGCAAATATCTGGTACAAGGCATATTCCATAAAGTAACTTTTGCACTGTTGCGTGTGTAGTCCAACAGTGCAGCGATTTTAACAGCTGTAAGGAGTTGACATGTACTATGACCGGAGGAACTAATCTCTATATGTTCCCTCTGTTGTTCCCTTAATTGATTTCATTGAGAGTTGAACCAGACATCTGACTAGTTACTCTAAACGCAAAGGAACTAATTGTTTCAGGTTCCTTATATGGTTCTCTCATGAAGTTTGTCAAATCATTAAAATAAAGGACACATATCTTATCAATTTTTCCCTTTTTTTATGATAACAAACTTAGAGTTGATATTCCTCCTGAGAACCAGATCTTCCACATTATTCCCTCTGATAACCTTTCCCTATCTGGTTCTCATATGAAGTTTGGTAGATCATCAAAACACAAATGCACATAACTTATCAATTTCCCCCTTTTTGATGAAGACAAACTTAGAATTGAAATTCCCCCTGAGAACCAGATCTCTATATTGTTCCCCCTGCAGAATAGTCATATTCCCCTTGAGAACCTATTTCTCCCCTTCAATTTTCTTCCCCTTTTGGCATCATAAAAAAGAATTAGCCAAGTAAATACAAAAAGAAGTCCAGCAAAGTTAACTCATGCCACTTGTGTGTAAACAACATAGCTAAACACAGAACGCAAAAGTGTAACATGCATTAATAGATGACGATGCTAATTAAGTTAGGGAAAACATATTGTAGCAGTACCATAATTACAAATATACACAAGTCAAACAAAACTAGAGTACCACAATCGAAAGGGAAGGATAACAAAAAACACAATAAGATTAAACAAGAGCTGCCAAATGGGTAAGATAGGGGACTCTGGATGGAAAATGGAAGGACTAGGAAGCAAGGTCTTTGAGGAGGTTGTCCATGCAAGCATTAATACCCCTTTGATCGTTGATCAACTGCTCTTTCAGGTTCTCCACTTGGTTCCTCAACTCCACATTTTCAGCTTTTAGGTGGGCAATCTCTTCTCTCTGAGCATTGATGAAACTAGGTTCTTTGCTGGCCTAATTGAGCTTAGACTCAAGAATAACATTTTGTGCCTTCAACCACCTAATTTCCTCATTTGCAACATTTTGGGCATCAATAAGCTGAGAGATTGTGGAACTGCTACATATTCCCCCCTTTTTGTCAACATACTCATATTCCTCCAAGGTGTTCATTGAGACTTGTTTATGAGTTCCCCACAACTGCTCTCCCCAAGGGGACCTCAAATCATTCAAATACTTTTGCGAGCAAGAACCTATGTGGAAACCCATGATTTTTATCCTTGAAGTCTGCCACTTTCTTCATGTGTTCAACCAAAATCCCAGGCAGATTGATGGGAGTGCAGTCGTCCAGTGCTTCCAAAAGAACCAGGTCCGCTATAGAGGCAATTGATTTCCTTTCAGCTCTTGGTAGTAAGACCTTATTCACAACTCGAACAAGAATTGGTATTCTAGAAGCAGTGCCTTCTTGTGCAGTCGTTCCCCTTGTTGAACAGTTTAAGGCTTGGAAATAAGCTTCCTAAAACTTAAGAACAAGTTCCTTCCACAGTTGAGAGTCCTTCAGCAGGCACCCCAAGAATATCCTCGAGCACAGCCTCATCAATCACAAATTCTACCCTAATGATCTTCAAATAGCTGGTGTCACCTTCCACTATGAACAAATCAATATAGAGACTACGAACTTCCTCGTCATAGACCTTTGGACTCTGAACAGTAAAGTGATGAGTCCACTTTTGGAAGTTGCAGATTTCAACCAATTGCCTCATTCCAAACTTATCAAGAATGTCAGTGTCAAAACCTATGCCCACATAACTTTCTGCTTTTTCAATTTTGCTTTCCTTTTGAGATCAGACACATCAACTTTGGCCCTCTTTGAGGAACTAGGTTCCTCATAGCTACTTAGCCTCTTTCTGAGTGGCCTTTTCTTCTCAACAGTCTTCTTCTTTTCAACAGACTTTCCATGTTTAACTTCTTCGTCACCACCAAACCCAGAAACGTTTGCAGATAGGTCATCCTCGCTATCATCAAATTCTCCCGCAAACACCGACTTTATCTCAGAGTACACAACCTCCAAAGGGACTGTATCAAGGTGAAGATAAGATGAAGGGTCAGTACTGCCCAGGTGATATCTAGTAGAGCTTAGAGTTTCATCCTTAGGTAGGAGCTGAGAACTCCGCTTGGGCAGAGGGACCAGGTTCCTCTGTAGGCTCCCCTGTAGTACTGACCAGTGCTCGGTCACTTTGAGATACCTGGTCCTAATTTCCTCGTTCTTCCCCCTGAGTCTCAGTACCCACATCATCAGACAGAGAATCCCCAACTAGACGTTCCATAACAACAGCAGTCAAAAATAATTTCACCTATCTTACCCACAATAGTTCCCAACAATGCAGTATCAGTAGAAGAGAATGGAGCATTACCTGATGTTTAACAAATATTCAGATCAAAACCCTGAGCACATTGAGTTTCAGAAACACCAGACACAGCACACTATCCATCATATCAGGAACCGACACTCCTATCTAGATGGTTGTGCTTAGAGATACGGAGACACAACAGGGATGTCTTTAGTAGCTTTGGGAGACTCGGATTCTGGTGAAGACATGGTTGATTCTGAGAGAGGGAAGACACAAAAAGAGGGTTTGGGGTATTTAGAGGGAAAAGAGGGACCAATTACAATAAGGTGTGAGAAAAAGGGATGGGTAGTTAGGTCGGTTTAAGAGGTATGAGAAGAAACATAGGCAATTAATGATGTGGCACACTAGTAGTTCAAAATGTATATGAGTGTAAGATGAACTACTAACCTAAGTCATGGGAACCAAGTTCCTTGACAAATTTTATAAATACGAGCATCATCCTTCCAAAAATTTGCAATGTCATTAGCCACTTGTTTGTCATATAGTTTACATGCGTGTTTACCTCTAACGGTATAGAATTGAGTTAGAAGTTGCCAGAAAACACTTTTTACAATTTACCTTACCATCCTTTCATAGCCAATCATCGAGGGACCAGGTTCTCTGCCATATTAAGGACACTTGTATTGTCACATAGTAGTTGCACACAATCAAATAATACACCAAAGGCTTTCAATCGTTGCTCGATCCACAACAGTTGGGCACAACAGGAGGAAACTACCACATATTCAGATTCTGTAGTAAAGAGGGCCACAGAATTTTATTTCTTTGTACCCCCATGAGATCAAGAAAGATCCTAAAATGCATGCCATGCCAGATGTGCTCTTTCTACCCACCAGATAACAAGCATAATCAACATCAGCATAGCCAATCAAGTCGAAATTATCTCCTGAGGGATAATAAAGGACCAGGTCCTGCGTTCCTTTGAGATACCTCAGAATTCTTTTGATAGCTTTCAAATGAGATTCTTTAGGACTTGATTGGAATCTAGCACACAACCCAATACTAAATACAATGTCACGTCTGTTGGATGTTAGGTACAATACAGGTCCAATGATACCACGATACATAGTTTTATTTACAGGGGAATCAAGTTCCTCCATGTCTAGACAAGTGGCAGTAGCAATGAGAGTATCAATGGTATTTGAGCTTTCCATATCAAACATTTTTAAAAGCTCCTTAATGTATTTCTACTGACTTATCATCGTTCCCTTAGGGGTTTTCTTAACTTGCAACCCTAAGAAAAATTCAATTTCCCCATCATGCTCATTTCAAACTCGCTTCCTATAAGCTTTACAAACTCCTCACACAAGGAATCATTTGTTGTACCAAAGATGATGTCGTCAACATAGACTTGCACGATGAGCAGGTTCCTCCCCTATTTCTTCAAAAATAGGGTGTTGTCTATTTTTCCTCTTGTACAGCCATTTTCAAGAAGAAATTTGGGCAACCTATCATATCATGCACGAGGGGCCTGTTTCAGCCCATATAATGTCTTTTCAAGTTTGAACACATGTTCAGGATACTCATGACACTCAAAATCAGGTGGTTGTTTGATGAAAACTTCTTCCTTTAAATATCCATTCAGAAATGCACTTTTGACAACCATTTGGAACAGTTTGAATTCCATATGAGAAGCAAAGACAATAAGGATTCTGATGGCTTCCATTCGAGCAACTGGGGCAGAAGTCTCATCATAGTCAATTCCTTCTCCTTGATTATAGCTTTGGACCACTGGCCTGGCTTTATTTCTTGTTATATTGCCAAATTTACCAAGCTTATTTCTGAATACCTACCTAGTTCTAATAATAGCTCTATCTGAGGGTCGAGGAACCAAGTGCCTCACGTTGTTCCTCTCAAATTGATGGAGCTCCTCTTGCATGGCAGCAATCCAGCCAGCATCTTTCAATGCTTTCTTGATATTTTTAGGCTCAATTTGAGATAAGAAAGTTGAGAAAGAAAACATGTTTCTTGCCTTGGATCTAGTCTGAATCCATAGGAGTGATTACGTTTTGGAGAGGATGTGAACGTTTGTGCTTCCAGTTAGACACTTGGGTTTTAGGATGTGAGGGACTAGGTTCCGCCATGTGAGACCCATCATTGGAACCGATGGAAGTGTGAAAGTCACTTTTTTAATCTGCATCAGGAGTGCTTTACACAGCATCAGCAACTCTATTGTTAGCTTCAGTTCTTGTGATAGAAGGATCGGGTTCCTCCAAATCAGTTGGAAGTTCTACTGCATTTTCTTCACTGGATTCCTTAACTTGAACCATTAGATCACCCTTCCTGTTTGCCATATCAATAACCTCTCCAGTGACATTTGAATAATCTCCATCTTGATCATACTTATCATATGATTCTTGAATAGTCATCAACAATCACGAAGATGTACTTCTTTCCTCCTCTATCAGGCCTCCTCATAGGTCCACACAAATCTATATGAAAAAGATCCAGCGGCCTTGAGGTGATCACTTCCTTATTTGTCTTGAATGAGTACTTGACTTGCTTCCTTTCCACACATGCATTACACACCTTGTTATCTTTGAACTTTCACTTTGGCAACCTACGAACCATGTCCTTCTTGATCAGCTTGTTCAACATAGTGAAGCTTGCATGTCCCAATCTTCTGTGCCATAGTTCAGCATTATCATCAATGGCACTCAAACATGTAAGATCACCACCATCAGAGATTCAAAGTTTGCAACATAAATGTTTTTGAACCTTTTGCAATCAGAACCACTTCACCAGTTATAAGATTGGTGACAGTGCAAGACTTTAACATGAACTCCACTTTATTTCATTTGTCTCAGATTTGAGAGACACTGAGCATGCTATACTTCAAGACATTCACATAATACATATTCTCAATTGAGTGAGAGAGTATTTTCCCAATATTTCCAATTCCGAGAATGTATCCCTTTTTTTCAATTCCAAAGGATACACTCCCACCTTGCAAGGCCTTGAGTGAAAGGAAATCATCCATTCTTCCAGTCATGTGTTTAGAGCGGCCACTCTCCATGTACCATTTTTGACTGCTTCCTTTCACTACTACCTGCACAAGGGAATCAGATATTACTCTTAGGAACCCAAACAAGTTTGGGTCCCTTGTAATAAGGGAAGGGGCGAATCAAATTTATTTTTGTCCATGCAGGCATCACACATTTCTTTTTCAGAGAATTAGGTTCCTTAGTAGTAGAAACTTTTTCGACAAAAACTTTGTTTTTCTGTTAGGACTGAAACTTTGCTTTACATGAATCTTTGTAATGATCAGTCTTACCACATTGAGTACAAAGCCAGTTATTAGGCACAGTAACATACTTGCTATGTGGGTTATAGGGGGATTTTTCCTTGTGGAACCTGATTCTTTGCATGTTCCCTGCATTACTTTTATACATAGACGTTATTACATCAGAGGACCAGGTACATTTAAGTGTCTTATCAAGATCATTTTTAGCCCTTTTCAAATCCTCCTGAAGTTGTCTATTCTTTTCAAGCTCAGCAACAAGACTTGTTTTAACTTTCTTAGCTCACTCTCAAGCTGAAGTTGAGCCTCACTAGCCACTTCTTTACCCTTAGTGCTATCCATTCATTTTTTCCGTTTGATTTTTCAACAAGTTATTTTCTCTAGTTACTTATTCCACTTGTTCCATCAAGTCTACAATGGAAACTACCATATCATCCCTCTCTTGTTCTGTGTCACCAATTTCTTTCATTAAAGCATTTTTCTCGTTAATGAGGCTATGATAGGCATCAATCAACACATTTACTAAGGATATCAATTTTTCTTAGAGTAAGTTTTCAAATTTCTTTGAGCATCAAGAAAACTTACCTCATCTTCCTCCTTGTCCTAATCATCATCAGATTTGGCTATGAGTGCAAAGGTTGACTCATATTCTGAAGATCCATTGTCAGCAACCATCATAAATGTATCTCCTTGGTCATCTTCACCTTCAGATTCACTGGAGGAATCTCTCCAGGAAGCCAGGGTTTGTAATGATCCTGCTTATGAAGAGGACAGTCTTTAATGAAGTGTCCAGACTTTCCACACTTATGGCAGTAATCATTTTCTTTGAAATTCCTGCTAGAACTTCCTTTCTTTGGAATCCCACTATTTTTTCGAATCATCTTTTGGAATCTTCGAGTGAGATACTCCATGTTGGATTCACTACTACTTGAGTCGTTGTTGGCAGCCTTAAGAACCCAGTTCTTCTCCTTCTTGGGCTCTCTTCTTTCAAGATCCTTCCTTCTCTTTATCTCATATGTTTTGAGATTTCCAATGAGTTCATCAATGGTCAGCTTCTGCAGATCCTTGGCTTCAGTGATAGCATTCACTTTACTTTCCCAGGAACCTGGTAAAACACTAAGTATTTTCCAAACCAGTTTGTTTGTTAGGATTACTTCTCCAAGGGAGTGAAGCTCATTGATAATGGAGGTGAAACGTGTGTGCATATATTAAATAGACTCATCGTGCTTCATCTTGAAAAGTTCATACTCAGTAGTAAGCATATTAATTTTGGACTACTTAACTTGAGTAGTTCCCTCATGGGCAGTTTGAAGAGCTTCCCATATCTCCTTAGCAGACTGACAAGTTCAGATGCAGTTGTATTCATCTGGTCCGATGCCACAAACAAGAATCTTCTTTGCCCTGAAATTCTTCTCAATAGCCTTTCTATTAGCATCGTTGTACTCTTTTCTTGTTTTTGGGACTGTAATTGTTCCCTCACCAATAGTTTTTATGGGAACAAAAGGTCCATCATAGATTATATCCCAAAACTCTGAGTCCTCAGCCATGATGAAGTCATGCATTCTTGTTTTCCACCAACCATAGTATTGGTCGTTGAATCTCGGTGGTCTATACGTTGATTGTCCTTCCTTGAAGTTTGGTGGAGCATCCATGTAGATCCTTTCTATGTGTTAACCTTTTAGAAAGAACCTGCTCTAATACCAATTGATGGAAACTTAGGGTCCCCCAAAACTATATAGAGAACTTAGTTCTCTATCAGTTCCCACAGAACATACACACAGCGGTAAGTAAATAACACAATAATATTTTACGTGAAAAACTCCCAGCTCACGAGATTAAAAACCACGACCTACACTCGTAGGATTTCAACTTCACTAACCGAGAAACTTTAGATTATAACATATTGTAACATAAGAATTAAACTCTTAATCCCTCACCTACTTGCAATAACTATATTGAAAGTCTCTTTGTAATAACTCTATTATAAAGAAACAAATCTTGACTAACTCTAGTCAATAAACTAAACCAAACAGTGGTTTAAATCTGTCCTACAAAGACACTTCTTGAAAGTAGTTATAAGACCCCGTACAAATTTTCTTAAAACTTGGGGTTCTGTGATGCTGAAGTAGGCGTAGAGGTTAATAGTTCAGACTTTTTGGATTGAAAAGTGAGCTGGGTAGTTGAAGGAAAATGTTGGGCAGAAGTAGGCATTTCTGCGGTCCGTTCTGCGACCGCAGAAGCACTCTGCGAACCGCAGAATGGCCGCAGAGTGGACCAGTCTTTTGGGCCATTTTTAATGTCATTTTTGCAGCCCATTATATGACCGCATAACCATTTCGCGGGACGCACTCTGGTCGCATATCCCGCTTAGAGAGTTATTGGAGGGAGGTTCTGAAGTGCACTATACGACCGCAGAACCGTTCTGCGGTACATTATGCGACCGCAGAACATGTCTGCGGGCCTCATAGTGACCGCAGACCTGGTCAGTTCCTTTTGGCACCCCAATTTCGCGCTCATTTCGCAGATCGCATAACCATTATGCGGTCACATATGCGACCGCAGAACCTGTTCCGGAGCTTCATTTTTTGGTTTTTAAAACCTAACCCTACTTCGTTAAAATAGATGTAAGGGGCCATGTTTGAGCAAAACCTGATATTTTAGAGTGAGAGAGAGAGTCCTAGAGGGAGAAAGTGATCTTCATCAAGTTACTCTTCAATTTTTGCATAAAACTTTGAAGATTATCAAGAGAAGTACCTTAGGTCTTCATCCTAAAGGTAAGAATCTATACCCTGGCTCTTAATTTCGAAAATCTTCTAAAAAGGGGGATAATTAGAAAGACAATTCTTGGGTGTGGGGGTTGTTATCTTACATGCATGTATCCTTGAAGTATGTGGGAAGGTTGTGAGCTAAAAATGGTAGAGAATGGGTTGGGGAATGGTGGAATCATCCACAAAAAAGGGCCTTAAACATTAATGCCCACCTAGTATTTGATAATGTGCTCAAATGAGTTAGAATCATGATAATCTTCCTAATTTTAGTCCAATTTATTATATTTCTAAAATAGATCGAAGTTGCTAAGAATTCCGAAATGTTGTAAAGTTTAAGGAAGCTCAATTGAGGTATGTTGGCTAAACCCCCTTCTTCTTAGAATCGAATCCCACGGTGTTCATGTAATTGGAGTAAGTCCTTGATCATTATTGACTTGGCTATTCCTAATGTGGTTGTGTTGAAGGATGTGTGTTCAATATTTATTCTAAATGCTTCATCATGTCATCTTATCATTTGAGGATGTGTTCAAAATGTGGAATATGTGTTAGAAATGTTAAGATTTCATGTCAAGATCGAAATAAAGACTGTTATGTCAAATTGTATGAAAAGCCTCTATGTGCCTAAGATTTTTCAAATTGCTCATATGTGAATTTAATGTCTTGAATGGGAAGCCCTATTGTTGTTGATAATAATAATAATATTTAAATGTGAAAAGGGGAACTGGAATTATGAAATACGGTCAAGTGCCAAGAATGACTTTGCAATCGTGATCGCTAGTGCCAATGAATCGAAAGAATATGAATGAAGTATGATGTGAGATGATTGACTGAAAAAGGTAATGTCTTGGGTGAGACGGCCTAGCCGATC
>AWOL01S0024082.1:0-13204 GCA_000715115.1 Nicotiana otophora
GGACTCGCCTCGGGGGCTCGACTCGGGACGGGACACTATCAAACGCCTTGAGATTCATGTGTGGGACTTAGTTCTGTGAGGCTTACGCCCCCAAGCACCCGACGGTGTGCCCTAAACATGTCTAACGCTCAACGCTCGGGACTCGCCCAATATTTCCTATGCAAATCATGTGTTGAATTCACAAATTTGCATTGTTGGCTCTCAAAATTCTTTAACAAATGAATGATTAAAGTTCTTTTTATCTATAGAAATATGAAAATTGTGAATAACTCAAATAACGAACTATATTATTGTATATTTACTAATTGAGAATATCATGAGTGTGAATACCATTTGAATATTTTTTCTAAAAATAGATAACCAAAATTTATATCTTTACTTGATAGGTCTTCATGTCTTAGTTCTATGTCTCTCGCAATTATCATACATTTCTTATTTTACTATTTAAAAATAAATTTATATTTACTCATGAAGGAGTAATATTTTAAATTACACCGTTGATAAAATTTATTGTGTATTTACTTTTAAAGAGGTAAAATATGCAGTTTGATAATATTTTTTAAGAAATTATATTTTTAACTGTTTGAAAGTTAAGAGGTTGGAGTTAATTTATATTTCATAGTAACTTTAATAATATTGTATTATTTATACTTGTATAAAATGCTAAATATCTTATTTTATATGAGTTTTTTTAATTCTTTTTAGTTTTCTTGAACTTTTAATATATCTTTTATAATTTTATTGTGTTATAATGTTATATTATTAATTCATAAATTTAAAATATTAAAGATTCGTGCGGCTTACATCTCATATCTCGAGGCTTCGCCTCGTTTCGTATTAAGTAAAACGCCTCCCCTTACACCCTCTTCTTTTAAAACACTGGTTATACGTAAGGATCACAATGTAAGAGACTTCTATACTTTATGTAATTTTGCCAACCGTAACAAAGCATTTACATATTTTTTAGTCACGGTCTAACGGATTCATACTTGCTATATAAAGCTATATATAATTTGGTTTCGAGCGACTTAATAAGGTAAAGGTCTTTACGTTTATGTATGCAAGTTAATCTCGCTTAACTTTATTAACACATTGTGGCATCATGATGACGTCAACATAAGCGATAAAATTTTGAGCTTCAATTTTTTAGTTCTCATTTGGATATCTAGAAATCGAGCAAAGTGACGCGTGCGTGGAAGAAAAAGCAGTAATGGCCCATAGACAAAGATTAATACAGTGAGGTCAAAGGAATAAAAAGGTGAAAGTTGTGGGCTTTCTCGAATAATATCTTTAAATCAAGACTTATTTAGTTAACTTAGTTAATAGTAATCAATATGATGATTTTTGGATAAGTTAAGTAGGAAATGAGAGAAAAGATGGGTCGTTGTAGCTGCTACTCACTTTCTTTCTATTATTAAGAATCTTTTATCTCCAATTGTCTAGTGGGGTGGGGGTAGGAGAAAAGATTTTACAGATGATTTATGGAATCCCCTAAAGTACCTCCCACCTGGAAATTGGAAACAAGGAAAATTGAAAATAGAGAAATTCTGCCGGGATGCATACAGAATATGACTTCAAATTTATTCGGTACGTATATTATAAGTGGGAGGTAACAAATATCTCGTGGTCGAGGTACGTGCAAGCTGATTTATATATCACAATATAAATAAAAATAGAAAACTTCAACAGGAATACATACTGAAACAATGAGTTCAATTTTACTGATATTAGTTGTAACTGAACTTTAGCTGAAACAAAAAGCACTAAACCAGAATTGTTATCTCGCACGTTTGAGTTGGGCACGCGGGTCGAGTTGAGTATCGTGTTTTATTATCGGACGGACGGACAGTCTGAGCGTACTATTCAGATTTTGGAGGACATGTTGCGAGCATGTTCTATGGATTTCGGGGGTCAGTTGGACAAGTGTTTAACTCTAGCAGAGTTCGCCTACAACAATAGCTATCTCTACGAGGCCTTATATGGGAGGTGATATCGTTCTCCGATTGGAAGGTTTGAGCCCAGTAAGGCTAGATTATGGGCACAAATTTGGTCCGTGATGCTTTGAAAAAGGTTCTGGTGATTCAGGAGCGGCTTCATACGACTCAGTCCAAGTAAAACAGTTATGCAGATGGGAAGGTTCAAAATGCGGCTTACATGGAAGGTGAAAAGGTTTCTCCGAATGTCGCCTATGAAGGGCATGATGTGGTTTGGGAAGAAGGGCAAGTTGCGCCCGAGATTTATTGGCCCATTTGAGATTTTGGATAGAGTTAGGGAGGTTTCTTATAGGCTTGCATTGCCTCCTAGCCTAGCAGAGGTATGTCCCGTACTTCACGTTTCCATGCTTCGGAAGTACCATGAGGACATGTCACATATTTTAGACTTCAAAACAATGCAGCTTGATGAGAATTTTACCTATGAGGAAGAGATGTGGCTATTCTAGACCGGCAGGTTCGGAAATTGAGATCTAAGAGTTTTCCTTCTGTGAAAGTGCATTGAAGAGGTCAGCTGATTAAGGAGGCTGCATGGGAGTTCGAGTCCGATATAAGGAGTAGATACGCACACCTTTTTACCAGTCCAAGTACATTTTTATGTTCGTTTGAGGACTAACGTTTTCTTTTAGAGGTGGAGAATGTGATGACCCGATAGGTCGTTCTGAGTATTAGCTCCTTTTTCTATGTTACAAGACCTCTCGTAGATTTATTCGTTGATTTATGACTTGCGTGCGTGATCCATGTCATTTTTCGGAAAGCTTATATGTATTAATTTAAAGAAAAAGTAATTTTTGGCTTTAAAAACGACTTGAGTTGACCACAAACAATATGTTTAGTAAACGACCTCGGATCAGTGTTTTGACGATTCAGGTAGATTCATATGATTTGTTGGACTTGTACGCATGTTTAGTTGAGGTCCCGGGTGACCCGAGGGAGTTTCGGCGGATTATGTGAAAAATTGGAAAAATGAGTTTCAAAGTTGAAAATCTTGAGTTTTTGATGATCAATTCTTGATATTTAATGTTATTTTATTAATTTGAGATAAAGAACGAGCTTGAGTTTCGGATGTGTTTTAGAAGGTTTGAACAATTGATGCAAAAATTTGATGTGGAATGCCTGCAAATCTCACATTTGCAAGCTATTGCTCCCAAATGTGAGCATAGCTTTTGCGAGTAATGGTTCACATTTGTGGGCTGGGATTGGGCACTTCGCATTTGCGAAGCTTGAGTCGCTTTTATGACATGGGGGATCATTGCATTTGCGACTGTTGTGTCGCATTTGTGACACTGAGCATTGTAGCGCAACTTCGTATTTGTGAAGCTTGGTTCGCATTTGAGATGGATGGGAAATGCGAAGGTAATGTCACATTTGCGTTAGTTGCATGACTGTGAAAAGCGATCAGTGGTCCGCATTTGCGGATATCGTAATTGCGAACAAAAGTTCGCAATTACGACATCTGTAGGTGGGTAAAATGTGAGAATTTCGGGACTTGGCTCATTTTACACCATTTTTCAACCTTAAACTCCATATAGGTGGCTTTTGAAGAGGAATTTCTTCCCAAATTCATTGGTAAGCAACTTTAACTTATTTTCAATCAACTCGGTTACTTTTTCATGAATATTATCATCAAATCTATGAATTTCATGGTAGAAATTAGGGATTTTCAGTAGAATTTAAGAGTTTTAAAAAATTGAGATTTGGACCTCGAATTGAGGTCAGATTTCGAAACAAATCATATATCCAAGCTCGGCATTAAATGGATAATCGGAATTTGATCTTGATCTCTGATTTCGACCACGTGGCCCGATTTGACTTGTTATTGAATTTTAATTATGTTAAAAAATCAAATATTTTTCATTTGTGGGTAGTTTCTAAAATTTATTTTGAATTGTTTGAATGATATTTGGCTAGATTCGATTGGTGTGGAGGCTTGTTCTAAAGGAAAATATGTGGCTGATTGTTGATTTTGTTCCGGAAAGACGTAAGCATCGAAGTTAACCTTGACTTAAGAGAATTAAGACTCGATTAGTCTATTTGCTAATTGATTTATGCGTGGGGACAACGTATATGCAAGGTGACGAGTGTATATGCGTTGTTATGGGTTTAAGCATGCGAGGAGGACCATTTTGTTGCATGTTTACAATTATATTATGCCTTCTTTTATTCCAATTTATTAATCGTTTCATGATTTAATTGCTACATATCTTTACTTGTCAAATACATATCTTTACTCGTTACATGCCTCTATTTGCTACATGTTTTCATGTACCCATGTCTTTACTTATTGTTCACCTTTACTTGTTCTATGCTCTACAGATTATTAGACAGATGTTATTACTTGTCTCATGCCTTTACTTGCTTCCTTGCCTTTACTTGTTTTCTATTTCACCTTAGATTGTTATATTGGATTGTCTTAGAGATTTTATGCGTTTTAGTTCCCTTTTCATGTTACTTTGTGAGATACGCCGTAGTTGGTTGTAGTATTATATATATTATTATAATATATGGATCGGATTGCACACCGTAATATTATTATTATTATAATATGTGGGTCGGCTTGTACGTCGCAATGGTATTATTATAATATATGGATCAGGTTGCACGCCACAACAGTACGATATAGATATAGGGATCGGGTTGCACGCTGCAACAGAATTAGTATTATATATGTAGATCGGGTTGCACTCTGCAACGATAGGATATAGATATATGGAACGGGTTATTGTTCTCGTCCATTTTCACACCTCAATTGAAGGTTATGAAAACGATCGATGCAATAATAATACCCAACAAGATTCGGGGTCGAATTCCGCAGGGAGCTATAGATGGGAGTTAGTAGTATATACCGTAGCGTGAGAATTTGAATATCTAAGTTTACTCTTCCACAAAATGGGGTTGTTTTAAAGGCTAATTTAAAACTATAATTGCAAGTTGGGAAATAAAACTAAGAGATTGTTTTTGTTCTTTTTAAAATGTTGTAAAAAGCCTAGGGCTATGACCTTCACCTAGGTGTTTGCCTAATGGGATATAAACCTTAATGCTTGTTTTATTGATCATGGTGTATTATAGCTATCAACACTCAATTACCCACTCAATACCTCTCGGCCAAAGAGTGATTTTACCTAATTTGGCTTTCTCAAGTCCAAATGGGTATTGAATAAAACGGTTGATAAAATCTCAAGTCGGGTTATTACTATATCTAGGTTGAACCCTTTAATTGGGATTATCATTCTCTCGATTGACCCAATTTCTTGTTAACCAAGTTTTTCTAGACTAAGTCTCTCTTTCTCAAGTAGAGACCAAGTCAAATAGGCATGAACTAATATTTACAACCATTAATTCCACAAATAAAAGCAGGAACATGGCTAAATAATAAACACCCAATCATAAACAAATATTAAATCAAACACCCATTAAACCTAGTAAAAATTTAGCTACTCATGCTTGAAATGGAAGAAATAGAAGAAGAAATGATAATTAAACTCATATTGCAAGATCAAAATGAAAAAATCTAAGTTAAAATAGCTCAAAATATGAAAAACTACTAAAAAGAGTAAAAGAACGACCACTGTCGCAACTGATGTATAACATTAACCTAAAAATGTGAAACTCGTCTATTTATACAAGGCTGGAAATTTCAGACGAAAATGCCATTCGGGAGGTTTTGCAGCCGCACAATTCCATGTGTGATCCGCACTTTTCTTCAATTTGTTAGGATTGGAAGTCTGCGGCCGCATAATTCTGATCTGCGGCCGCAATGCACTCTTTGTGCGATACACACTTTTACATGTGCGGACACACCTTGCTCTTCTGTGGTCCGTACCTCAAAGTAATCAGAATGCAGTTAAGGTATCGGTGAACCCAACTAAGGAAAGAAAATGATAACCATATAATCAACTGTTCTTTCACAATATATACACAAGAATCACCCCCAGTTACTACACCTCATAATCATAAGTCACGAGTCCCAAATCACGAATTGTAATCAAATAACATCTTGTGCCCACATTACCAATCACAATCGCATGGACAACTCACATGATGCACGAACCACTCACGTGCCAATACCATTAATGCCTTTGATATGCACGGACAACTCACGTGCCAATAGTAACAATACCTCATATCCGTACGGATAACTTACGTTCCAATAGTCCAATCCATGCACAAAAGGAAGGTATACAAGAATACATGTACATGATCAATAAACATCAAGATTCATTCTCTTGGACTGATATATATGACATGTTACGGTATATGCTTGTGCAAGTGTACTATCGAGTTCAAGTCAACAGGTAAAATCAGAGACACTGAGTAGCACATTGGAAATAACACCACAAAACCTGTAATATGCTTGACACACACAAGAATGCCACACCACTACACAAATATCATCAGTAACAATGCCCACAAGACATCACAAATCATCCTTGGCATAGCCCCCCTTGTCTCGCCGCATGCGCAACAATAAAGTAAATGATCGCCTTATCTCTCCACACGCGCATAGATAATTATCCCACTGTGTCTCGCCACATGCACAAATCCAATATATATAGCCCACCTTATCACGTCGCATGTGCAAATATCAATAATAACAATAGCACGGATAACTTACTTGCAAACACCTCGCTAATCCTCTCAACATTTTCACATGTTCCAAAAAAATAACACCACAATATAATAACTCGCACCATATGTGCTCATATGCCATAACATTTCCATAACAATAATTTCGATACAACAACCACACATAGCCCACGACTCAACAATACTGAGTACAACAGCAACAACAATAACACGAGAATACGACAAGTAAATCACCATAAGAATTACAACAACACAATGAAACATGAGAATAAGCTCAACAATGATAGAGATAACACGTAATAATGACTTCAAATAAGAATAGTCCAACAATGAGAGGGATAACATGTAACAACGACTTTAAATAAGAATAAATCAACAATGAAAGAGATAACATGACAATAAAAAAGGCAACAACTTCAATTAAAGCATATAAGAGTATATTTGGCAACAAAAGATAGAACATATACCAACAACTTCAAATAAAGCATGTAAGAGTAAATTTAACAATGGAGGATATAGGATGATAGGGGCAACTTCAATTTAATGTGCATAAGAAATCTAAGAGTCTAAACCGGTCAAATTTTTATATATAAGGCCGTGTACACACTCGTCAGCTCGTATACACGTCTTCCACGTAATTTAAATAGTTCAATCAAACTAATCTCTATGGGATAATTCCCCCACACAAAGTTAGACAAGATACTTACCTCAATTAGGCCAAATCAACACTCAAAATAACTTTTCCTTTACAATTCACCTCCGCCCGGCTCAAATATAACCAAAAGTGACTTGATAACATCAATTAATGCAAGCGAAACCAATTCTAATAAGTAAAGCTATGATCTTTATACAATTTTCCAAAAGTCAACAAAAGTCAACCCTGGACCCGTCCAGTCAAAACTCGGGTCCAAGGGTAGATCTTGACTACCTATAACCGCGCGAGTCCATATATGTATTTTGTTTCTAAATCCGAGTCTAATTCGACTGTCAATCCCAAATTTTTATTTTTCAAAACATAGACAAAATTTTCCCAAATTTCACTTTGATTCTAAAATTTTTGATGTTAAATCTCATATATAATCATGTAATATAGTTAGAAATTGATCAAAATCACTTACCCAATAATTGTACATAAAAATTTCCTCTTCAAATCGCCTCCTACCGTGTCTAGAGTTCAAAGATATGAAACATAAGACCAAATACTCGTCTTCCAGCCCTTATGTTCAGGCGCAGGTATCGCAAATATGACCTAGGATTCACAATTACAAACCCCACAAATGTAAAGAATGATCGTAAAAGCGACACTCATCATACTCCTACAAATATCGCAAATGCGACAAAAAGTTCGCAAATGCGAACCAAGAACATATCGCAAATGCGACAATTATGATCGCAAATGCGATCTAGCCTAACCCAGGCACTCATCGCAAATGCAAACCATGTGTTCGCAAATGTGAACCTAACAGACCCCAGTATTCTTCGCAAATGCGACTCCTACCTCGAAAATGCGAACAAAATCTCCCATATGCGAGACCTACAACACCTGCTCAAAAACCAGCAATACAAAAACTCTTTCAAACACCCCGAAACGCGTCACCCTCGGGACTCCAAACCAAATATCCACACAAGTCTAAAAACATCATATGAACTCGCTCGTGTGATAAAAACACCAAAATAACTTCTAGAACCACGAATCAGACATCAAAATGCATGAAATTTTACATTGAAACTCAAGAACTTCTAAAAACACAACCACACATCCGATTCCTATCAAATCAACTCGGAATGACGCCAAACTTTGCAAACAAGTTTCAAATAAACAAATGGACCTATTTCAAGTCCCAAAATTAAAAATCCGAACCTGATAGCCATAAAGTCAAACCATAGCTAAGGCATTTCTAAACCTTCAAATTGCCAACTTCTAGTAAAACATGCCAAATCAATTTAGGGACCTCCGAATTAAATTCTGGGCATACGCACAAATCCAAAATCACAATATGAACCTATGAGAGCCATCAAAATACTGTTCCAAAGCCGTTTTCACAAAATTCAAATTTCGATCAATATTTTCAACTTAAACTCCTAGAATGAGATTCACTAATCCAAATCAATCCCAAAATATCCGAAAATCGAATCCGGACCATACACGCAAGTCATAATACACAATATCAATCCTCTCAAGACCTCAAACCACTGAACGGAATGTTAAAGCTCAAAACGACCAATCGAGTCGTTACAGTTTATGATCTATAATAAATTGTAAGCCAGTTTACACAAAACGACCTAGATGTGCTTATATTAGTATTTATTATAATACCTGCATAGTTTATTGTCAACGTCTTAACCCCAAACTCACCCCGAAACAACCCTATACGCATTTTCCTTTTTGAAAATTATCATTTTTGACGGATAAATGATGAATTAACATATGTTAACGATATATTAATATCAATATTAATATTAATGAGATATTACGAGTCACTCGTTATTAATCTCAATACTACAAGTGCATACTATGTAATCCTAGGATATTTTAGTGTTTGTATTATGGTTGCGGAGTCTGTTTCATATTGTTACCATGTAATTTAGTAACCAACTGCAATATAGTTAAAAATATTTCATGGTGTTCACATATAGTTATGTCACCAATTTCATGTTAACATACAGTTACAATCAATAACAGTTATCACAACCTTTTCAACAATATATTATTAATATTACTCATTAATTATCATTATTTTAGATTATCATTACGTTACGCTACCAATTTCATATTCTTAACATATTGTTAAGTTACTAATTTCAGTTTTATACTTTACAATATCATATTTTTTATTTAAATATTATTATTTTATTTAAAAACTATTGTTAGGTTATATTTTCTAATAAATCAGTAGACATGTTTATAATCAATAACAAGTCATCACAACCTTTTGATTGACATATTGTTAAATTAACATATTATCCTTTGTTTTTAATCATAATTACGTTAAGTGACCAATCTCATGTTGTTAACATATTATTTAGCCACTAATATTAGTAAAAAAATGATAATTTTCAATAAGAAAAAAAAATATATTTTGGGTTTTTCTCTGGGAAGGGGAGGAGGGATTGGGTTTGGGATATAGATGGTGGTAATAGACTATGCTGGTGCTTTAGTATAAACCAAATACTACAAACATAAGCACATTGTTTTGTATAGATTGACTTAAAATCTATTATAAACATATCCAGGTCGTTTAGTATAGACCTGAGTTAAAATTTATTATAAACATAAATATGAATTGTTCATCTTTCAATCTTAAGCTCAAATCTAAAATATCACCGAAAACTATCTTAAATCTTCTCCGCACTCCCTCAAATTTGAGATTTAGGCACCTCAAAAGATCCGCAACAAAACCCAATAACTCACACTCGAAATAGTTCGCAAATTTTAAAAATTTACTTTTCAAGCTTGAAGCTCAAGCTTTAACAATGGCTGTCAATGGATTACTTCAAATGTTCTTTCAACCTTGACGGGGAAGAAAAATAGAACGGAAATGAGTTGAGAGAGGGAAATATATCTTTATATTTCCTTTTTTATAAGGTAAAAAAACACATTGTTGTATTTCTTTTTAGTTTTATTTTATTATTCATTGAGTCGGACCAATCCGTATTTTAACTTTGGGGCTAGTTTCCAACATTTCATAATGAAATTAGCTTAACTAGAACTAATCAATTAAAGGGTCTAAATATTTAAGAATTAAAACTTGGAGTTCAAAACCTCAGAAAAGCCTTAAAATGGGTTGCCCCGCTAAGAAGCCCCAACTAACCAGGCGGTTACTAAGATTGGTAAATATTAATAAAAGCCCCTAACTTCTACATATTATTCACACTTTGACCCTATCAACAAATCAACTATACACTTCAATACTTCAATAAGAATACTATTAAATTACAATAATAATACTATAGTGAGAGGAACTGTTCAGATTGTGTAGAAAAATCCTATTACTTAAAGATCAAGTAAAAAAATATGTTAGCAGTAAAAACTATCAATAAAAAATCCATTCCGGCGATTCACACGCTCACAGTGTTCCAAACCCGCCGACGGCGGCGACGCCACCGTTTCTGTCGTTGTTAATGATACACAAGACCGACATTTACATGTTTCGAATTTCTATAAATCCAAGTTTAGTCTTTTTACGTTTACTTCTGCCAATACTAATTAACTAATAGAGAAGTTTCAAATTCCGAGTAAAAATATAATAGTAGTAATAACTTTGACCTTCTAATTGTTCATTCGATCCATGGATATAGAACACAAATATACTCTCTTGTCTCAAATTATCAGTCATGATTTTTTAAAATAGTTATCTCAAATTATTTATCATTATAAAAGTTCAAGACAAACTTAATTATTTTTTTTAATTTTATCTTTAATATTAATAATTATTTTTGAAAATTACAAACATTTAAATTATAAGGTAATATTATAATTATTCAAATACTAATAAAATATAAATAAGAGTAAAATAATAAAAAATATCTCATAATTATTATTTTCTTGCGTGTAAATGAAAATACGACAAATGGAGTAATAAATCCCGATAAATTTAAATCGGGATTTGCAAGTTACATGCATGAGGGCTTCGCTTTTTCCCATGCACGACGGCGTCAAGTTGGTGGCTGACATACTTGTTATTTTTTCTTCTTTTTTATATGGCGATCTTTCAATTCTTTGAATAAGATATTTCCTATTGATAGAAAATAAGCCCTGAATGAGTAGTCAACCTTAGCAGCGCGATGTTACAATGGTCTTAGCAATGGGGAACCTAAAACTACTGATCCATAGTTTTCCAATGGCTTCTTCTATCTCCTGTATATCTTGGAAAAAGTAAAGGAAAAGATTATTTAATGCTCCCTATGAGTTTTCTAGATATGTCAAAGTAAATAACTCTACAAAATAATCAATCCCTGCCGAATGGATAAATTTGTACGATTTATGCATGTCTTCTTCCATTTTCTTCACAAAAATAAAGTAAATTGAAAGAAATAATGCAAATTAGTTTCAGCTGGAAGCATATACCCTTGAAATTAAGTTCAGGGCTATAATTAAATGAAGAATATATGTGATCCAAATACTTTCGAGTCCCGTTTGATTAAGTTGAGGGCCATACTATGATACTCATATATACAGATTACAGATAGAAGCAAAGAATTAAGAAAGAAATTAATAATCTAGCTAATTAAGGTGGGAGATATTTTCCCGTGTTAACTATTGAAAGCTACGCTAAAATTAAGTTAGCTAATTCACGCACGTCCTTATATATATATATACATTGATCGGTAAATAAACTGTATATCATCAACACAATCTAATCTATTATAATAGGGTTTCTCTGATTATTGTATCAATTTAAGTTGATGGTGTCCAAAATCTCTGTTGAAATAGTGCACAAAACTTAAAACTCCCGTTATAAAAAACACATGGAGTACTTAATAAATCATGAATATTGTGGGCCAAGTCATTTTTCTACCCAACGCCCAAGGAACATGAATGTAAATGCGTGAGTGTTTTTTTCCTTTTGAATTAACATGCGTCAAATATTTAATGAGTTACACTATTTACTGTTTTCATAATTACCTATTGTTTCTTACTACTACTAAATTGTTGGCACTTGGCAGGACTTCCATATATACTACTAGGTTGAAGACACGATTCGGTTAGCCTGTCACTTCTTTTTACAGCTAATTACAAAGTATGTTTTCTTTGATGATTAATAATGTATCTTTAATTTGAATTTATCTTAAACAACATTTTCCTTTTGGTCTCCTACCTTTAGCATTGATAAGTTAGCATTTCGTTGGAGTATAATTTGCTTTCATTAGAAGATTAAAAGAAGTTGCTTTGACTTAAACACATATTAAATTGATAATATGGTACAACAAAGAAAACTTGAAAAGTACTTTTAGAATATCGCATAATGATGTAAATTTAGACTAATTATATACTGGTCTTCCAATATTGGAACTAATAATAACTGTGTCAAATCTTTAAGATACTGAAAAGGAAAGAGTGGGAGGAGTAGAAAGTAATAATTGCAAGGAAGAAGCAAAGGGCATAGGATTTAGTTTAGAAATGTCAGATATGTCAGATGCCTCGCTTTATGAATACATAGGCATGTGAAGTATGTTGGGATATTTCGTGGCACATTATGTCCATTTTTCAGACACAATAAGTTTGTATATATTTTCTGCAAGTATATGTGCGGCTTAGCACTGAAATTTCAATTCAATCAATTGAATAAATGGCAAATATGTCTTCCCCATAATTACCCTAGTGTTTCATTGTTTCATTCACTACTAGAAATTCGTTAAAAATCGATAAAACAAAACTAATCAAAATTGATCGGATATGATTAATTACCGACCAAAACGCGACTATTAGGATGTGGATGGTATTTTGATGGTCGGAATGGCTTACCGATCAAAGTTGGTCGGAAATTATCGACCAACGTTGGTCGGTAGCTTAAAACGACTATCTGACAAGTTTAAGTACCTACCGACCAACTTTGGNGTCAGAAACATATTTTATTAATTTAATTTTACCGATCAAAGTTGGTCGGTTTAACTAAATTATGTTT
>AWOL01S0024083.1:0-14979 GCA_000715115.1 Nicotiana otophora
TAATAACTTTTTTTGTTATGCTACTAACTTCACGCATAATATATTTTGATTTACAGAACAAAAGTTTGTACTCCATATGTAAATTTAATACACGTGGAATGGAGGAGATTCCGACTAATACGTTGAATCAATGACGAAGCTAGTGTATAGGTTATGGATTTGACAAATTATTAGTTTAGAAGTTAGAACACAATAAATTAAAATTTGAGGAATTTTCGGAAACCCCTATTGTTTAGTGACTAACTTCCTATAGCTATTATATACATAATTACTTTCTATAACTACCATTCAGTTGTTACGATAGTGTATTAGTTGTATTCGCGCTCCTGTGAATACATCAGCAAAAAGCGCCTAAAAATCAGGATAGTCCAGTTGTACGCGCATGTATTTACATGTATTTGCACCATATATTCATGAATGCAATAACAAAAAGCGCCTATAATCAGGGCAGTCGAGTTGTACGCGCATGTATTCACATGTATTCGCGCCATGTATTCATGAATACACCAACAAAAAGGCCCTAAAATCAGGGCAGTTCAGCTGTACGCGCATGTATTCACATGTATTCGCACTGCTGTATTCATGAATACAACAGTAAAAAGTACCTAAAATCAGGGCAGTCCAGTTGTACGCACATGTATTTACATGTATTCGCGCCATGTATTCATGAATACAGTTGTTGGTTCCCCAAATACACAGAAGTATACGTGACCGTCAAGTAATAAAGTGACTCGAAAGTCGGATGTCGAATCCACAGAGACTTAGATCAATCGTTAACTAAGCAAACTAAAATCAATTTAATGTCCAAGATAATCAAGAATGGTGTTTTTCTATTACAACTACTATTGCAAAATTTAAACACGTAACCAAGGGAGATACAGATTCTAGGGTTGTGGTCGGTTTATCAATCCTATTGAATTCGTAATTACACATGTTAATCCAAATTATCTATGATTGCTAGTTGATCGGATCGTTTATATAAATAGTATGTTCCCACAATACTATCCGTCTATTCATAATATATCAACCCTATATTCCTACGGTCTTGAATCTATCATGAATGAATATAATATAGTATTCAACTAAGCAAGACTGTTAGGTATATTCCTATCCTAACCGCGAAATCTTTCCCCGAGCCACGGGCTCAGAAACAAGCTCTTTCCAATTCTACTCTAATCTAAACACGCCTTTATAGAACTTAACTGCTGGCCAAACAATTAAGCAATTATGCACAGAATTAGAGAAACAACCAAAGATGATAAGTCGAATAAACGGTAATATAATTAATAAACTTCAATATTCTTAACAATCACAACCCTAGAACGTGAAGTTTAGCTCCACATAGACATGGTAGCAAAACAACACATTATCAAGAAAAAGTAAAGACTACTTAGTTTGATGGAAAAAAGATGGAATCTGATGAATTTCGACCTCCACGGCGGCTCCGTGCTCTCCCTAGATCTAATCTCGGTCTCCTTTCGTCCAAATCTCCATCCAAAAAAACTTTCAAAAATAATGTTTAATGACTATTTATATGTGTAGGGAAAAAGCCTAGACGAAATAATCCAGTCCAAAACCAAAAAGAAGATAAAATAACTTTAAAACTCGGAACACGCGAACACCTCGCGACAGGCCTCGCGGCGCAACCTCTCCAGCGCGCCTCCTCTCGCTATATCCCTCACGGCGCCAGCTCTATAGCGAGCAAAATGCCTCGCCTCGCCTGCTCTATGGCGAGCAACAAGGCTCGCGTCGCCTGCTTTGTTTCTGCTTCGTTTAAAATGTTGATTTGCTTTGCTTCAGTTTTCCTTCTGTTTCCTTATCTTTCTGTTTCACGTTTTTTTGTTTCTTTTTCAATTGTTCTTTTCATCTTCTTTTGATTTGTCTCTTCAATCATTGCTCCATAATATCATTATAATATTTCCAATCAATAAATGATCATAAATCATTTTTGTAGTGTATGAACTACACATAAAATCTCTACTTTGCTTCTAATTTCGTCTTCAACGTACCTACATATAAAATAAACTCAATTAAGCACAAATATAATATAGTTTAGCATTAAAGCATCAAAATATAAGATAAATAATGCACTAAAAATATGGAATTATAGCCAAACATCAACAGTAACAGCAATCACCTTAAAAATAGGTTTGTCCGGCTGTTTAAGAGAGAGAAAAAACATAAATAGCGTATTTCATGCCCCAATGGTAGTATATACCATAAATTTTTATTTTTTTTATAAAATATAAAAGATAGCTATAGAAAATAATATTTTAAAATGATTTTAGTTTATAATAAATAGAGTGTATACCTTTGATATAGGAGGTAAAATTTTCTTAAAATAATTAGAATTTTGAACTCGTAAGTTTTAAATTATGGCTCTTTCTCTATGTTGAATAATCTATTTTAACAAAAAAGATGTTCTTAACAAACATCAACTAACAAAGAGTAAACTTATACTCATAGTCTAGCAAAATTCTCTATTTGATTAGTGATTGATGTCTCTAAGTGCTGATAACTTACATGTATAGGATGAAATATGATATGACACGTGGTCATCTAAAGGAAAGACACATGGAACCCTAGACGGGGATGACCGAAAACTAAACGCAGTCATTCCGCTTGTCACCGGGAGGAATAACGTTCATAAAGGTGTATTAAATACTATGCGCCCGGTAGTATTTAATAAAAAATATTCTGCAGCATTAAGAGCGACAGCCCGTTACAGAGAATTTGGTATTTATATTCACCGTTACATATTCATCAATGAACCTCATAATTGACATTAAAGGAGGGCACGATCCTAGGACCTCCTTCCCTAGACACAACTATAAATAGTGAGCCTAGTTATCACTATAAAGGACACAAAATTTTCTGGCAAAACTTACACCATATTTTATACAAAACTTAATACAATCTTACTTTTCCACTTTTTGATCTCATCATTGCTGTGCCCGGAAACCTTATTCCCGGAACTATCATCTCTGTTGTTTCATCTACATTTTAAGGCTAAGTACTGTATATTTCTTTAATTATTGCATTATTTGAGGATCAAATTAGTTCACTTGTCGAAAAACCACATATAAATTCAACTGTACCATTTTACGGATAAACAGTATGGCGTCCACCATGGGACCTAGATAACCGTGCAATTAAATTGATCCTTGCCTTTTTACTAATGTGATTTGATTATTTTGCCTTAGGAAAGATCACAAAAATGACAGATAACATTGTTAACAACACCTGAAATTCGAGGGGATCGACCTCATTTTGAGGATTCAATCAGTGACACCCGCAATGAGGGAAACGACGCCACGTCGGTGCATGACAGGCAAAACCCTTGACATGTTCGGGAGACAACTCCCGATGATGCTGAAGATGAGCATGTCGTGGATGCGGTGAGGGTCCTTCAAGATAAACAAACGATCATTCTAGGTCATATCACGCTGCAGGATAAGGTTATGACGGAGCTGAAGCAAGCGTTATCGAGGGCTTCGAACAATGCAAACAGACGAGATCCAATTCCTCCCGGTGTTCCCGCAAATCAAACAATGCAGAGAGTCAACAACAACACTCCCAGGAGTGAAGTTGGCTTCAACGAGGCTGGGGGAACGGACCAGATCTCAACAATGAGAACGACCCGTTCAAGAGTGGACTTTTACGGTTTATGAGGGAAGTAAATGCTCGCATGGACTAGATCCCGGGTGCACCACTAGTATTGAAAGTCCTGGACTCAAATAAGTATACTCAATTGTCGTACAAGCCGAGTGTGGCACCAGAACTAATACCAAAGCGGTTCAAAATGCCTGAAATGCGTATGATGGGACTTCATACTCACATGAGCATATTACCAACTACACAAAGACATTAAAAGGAAATAATTTAGCTCCTTACAAAATTGAATCTGTGTTGTTGAAGAAATTTGGAGAAACTCTCACGAGGGGAGCTCTAATTTGGTATTCATTATTACCCGAGCATTCTATAGATTCCTTTGAGATGCTCGCGGATTATTTCATCAAGGCTCATGCCCGGGCCAGAAAATTACAAGCCCGGAAGGCCGACATATTGATGATCGCACAGGGAGAATTCGAATTATTACGAGAGTTCGTTATCCGATTCCAAAAAGAAAGAATGTTTCTCCCGAGTATCCCGGATGAATGGGAAGTTGAAACATTTACCAAAGGATTAAATTCGAGAAGCCAGACGCTTCCCGGAAGCTGAAGGAGAGCCTGCTTGAGTTTCAAGCAACAACTTGGGCAGATGTCCATAACCGGTATGAGTCAAAGATAAGGATTGAAGATTACCATGTAGGTTCTACATCATCGGCCAAGGGACGGGAGAAGAGCAGAGAAAAATCAAAGGATGATTACGACGCGGACAGACGGACTTCGAGGGGCCAATTTTTGCCTTACGAGCGAACCGAAGGCCGTGGCAGAAACTTTCGGGCAGCAAATAAGTTCACTGTTGACAGAGGGATCGATCGTGGTCGAAATAATAGATCACTTCAGGATAAAGAGACGTTGGAGTATCGGGATCCTTTTTACCCCAAGTTATCGGAATATAACTTCAACGTCAGTATAGTGGAGTTAGTGTCAGCCACAAGAAACATTAAAGAAGTACGATTCTCGAGACCTATGAGATCCGATTCCATCCAGAGGGATCCCAACTTTTGGTGTACGTACCATGGGACGAACGGCCACCGAACAGGGGACTGCCGACACCTCCGGGAAGAAGTGGCAACACTATTGAAGAATGGTCACCTCAGAGAATTCTTGAGTGACTGAGCTAAGAACAATTATAGTCGTAACAGAGACAACGCGGAACCTTAAAAATAAGGAGAAGAACTCTCACACCAAACAATCAATATGATCTTCGGAGGGAATGAGATTAACGGAGTCACCTTTTTGGCAGTAAAGAAGAAGAAAGTATCAATAACTCATAGTAAAGGGCTCTGGGAAGACTATATCACTTTCACAGAGGATGCAGACAGATTACTGTTACCACATAACGATGCACTGGTAATTTGTTTAAATATGTTGGATTTTAAGATTAAGCGTGTTCTAGTGGATCCAGGAAGTTCGACTAATATCATACAATGAAGAGTATTAGAGCAAGAAAAACTCACTGGAAGAATTATTCCGGCAACAAAGCTCCTTGTTGGATTCAACCTTGCGAGCGTGACAACCCGGGGAGAGATTTTGATGCTCATGAACGTGGAAGGAGTAATGAAAACAACTCTCTTCGAAGTAGTAGATGGTGACATGGAATACAATATCATCCTGGGAAGGCCATGGTTACATGAGATGAAAGTTGTACCCTCAGCATATCACCAATTGCTGAAGTTTCCAAAGCCCGAAGAAATCAAGCAGATAAAAGGTGATGAACCCGTAGCAAGAGAGACAAATGCAATTTCGGTTTCCAGTAGCAAAGGGAAGGAGCACACTGCATAGCAATTACAGGAACTAGCACCTATTCTCGAGCTAGAAGAAGTTAGCCCGGGAGCAGAGTCGTCAGAACATTATCAGGTGCCGAGATATTTCTAAATTCCAGAAGAGACGGACGCAATGAAGTTCACGGCGGAGGAACTGGAGCAAGTTGCATTGTTTGAAACAATTCTAGAAAGAAAATTACATTTGGGGACATGACTGAAGCCGTAGCTCAGGTATGATTTTATTGAATTCCTTAAATTTAATGCCGATTGTTTTGCAAGGTCGCACGAGAATATGACAGGTATCCCGATAGGAGTAGCCATGCACAAGCTGAGTTTGGATCCCAACGTACCTCCGGTAAGACAAAGGAAATGCCCTATTGCCGAGGCCACCTATAAATTTGTCAAAAAAGAGGTAACCCGCTTGCTTAATATCATTTCGATCCAGAGAGGTAAGATATCCGGACTCACTAGCCAATGTAGTGGTAGTTTCGAAAAAGAACAATAAGTTTTGCATGTGTGTAGATTATAAAGACCTTAATAAGGGTGCCCAAAAGACTCGTTCCCACTGCCAAATATCGATCAAATGATTGATGCCACAGCCGGACACGAGTTAATGAGTTTCCTCGATGCTTATTTTGGGTACAACCAAATCAAGATGAACCCGAAAGATCAGAAAAAGACTTCGTTTATAACAAATTTTGGTACATATTGTTACAATGTAGTGCTCTTCTAGTTGAAAAACGCTGGAGCCCCTTATCAACGGCTCGCAAATAAGATGTTTGAAATTCAAATAGGAAAGACTATGGAAGTTTATATAGACGATATGCTCATTAAGTCTTTGAATGCAAGTGACCACCTTAAGCATTTGCAAGAAACATTCGACATCCGGAGGAAGCATAACATGAATTTTAATCCCGAAAAGTGCGCATTCAGGTTCAGTTCTGGTAAGGTTTTGGGATTTCTGGTCTCACAAAGGGGAATTGAGGTAAACACCCGAAAAAATCAAGGCCATAGAGGATATCCCAGAACAATTGTCGAATGTAAAAGAAGTCCAAAGGCTCATAGAAAGATTAGCAGTTTTGAGCAGGTTCATTTTTCGGTCGTCGAAAAAATGTCATCGCTTCTTCACACTGCTCAAAACAAAAAATAACTTCGAATGGACATCGGAGTGCCAGCAAGCTCTGAGGGATCATCAATAGAAATAAGGGGATCAGAGTCTGGGATGGTAGTGTAACTGATGAACTCAGTCCTGGATACGGATGGTTACTATGAGGTAAATTCGACTAGCCTGGTGTGGGACTGGAGGAATGAAATAATCGATTATCTCGAGCGCGGGAAGTTTCCCGAAGACCCCAAAGCATCATGAGCGTTACGCGCCAAAGCTGCACATTATAGATTCAAGAGAGGCTAATTGTATAGAAAATCCTTCCAAGGCCCGCTGGCCCAGTGCTTAGGAGCGGCAGAATCTAACTATATCATGAGAGAAGTCCACGAAGGGATATGCGGCAATCACTGGGCGTAGATTCTTTGGTGCTGAAGTTGGTACAGGCGGGATATTACTGGCCTCGCATGGAACAAGACGCTAAAGACTTCGTACGAAAATGTGATAAGTGCCAACGCTACGCACCATTAGTACACTAACCGGAAGAACCCTTACATTCGGTTCTATCCTCATGGCCATTCATGAAATGGGGGATGGACATCGTCGGACCACTATCACCAGTTCCCAAAGGTAAGGTTTCTTTTAATTCTGACTGACTATTTTTCTAAATGTGTGGAAGCATGTCCTTATCAGAAGATCAGAGAACGCGAAGTGGTGGATTTCCTGTAGGAAAATATAGTTTGCAAGTTCGGAATACCAAAAGAGATAGTATGCGACAATGGGCCACAGTTTATCGGTGCAAACGTTACAAAATTCCTCGAAGATTTGAAGATAAAGAAGATCACATCATCTCCTTATCATCCGAGCGCAAACGGTCAAGCAGAGTCAACAAACAAAGCGATTATTCAAAACCTCAAGAAAAGGTTGGAAGCAGCAAAAGGCAAATGGCCTAAAGAATTACTGGGTGTTCTATAGGCCTACCGAATGATGACCAAATAGAGCACAGGAGAAAATCCTTTTCCCTTGTGTAAGGTGCTGAAGTCCTAATCCTGGTGGAAGTGGGCGAACCCACTTTGAGATATTTTCGGGCAAATGAAGAATCGAACAACAAAGCAATGTTAATCAATTTGGAACTGCTCTAGGAACGCAGGGACTTGGCGCGTGTAAGAATAGTAGCTCAAAAGCAGAGAATTGAGTGATATTATAATCTAAGAGCCAACCTCCGTTATTTAAAAGTAGGAGATTTGGTTATGAGGAAAGTAACCCAAAATACCTGAGAGCTTAACCCGGGGACACTAGGTCCAACATGGAAAGGTCCCTACCGGATTTCAGCTATCACTGGAAAAGGTTCGTACGAGTTGGAGAACCAAAATGGAGACATGTTGCCTAGCGACTGGAATGTGGCACACCTCAAAAGATATTATTGTTGGTGAAAATTACTCAAGCGGAAAGTATGTGCTGCACTCTTTTTCCTTTCGTTCAGTTTTTGTTCCAATTGGTTGTTTTTGGCAAGGTTTTTAATGAGGCAGTGATAGAAAATATACTACGAAGACAACATAAATAAGACCTTTGATAGCAAGGCAAACAAATAAGTTTCCACCCGGGGATGGTTAGATAATCTTTGATTCGATAGCAAATTCCCACTGGGAAGTTAAGTTTTGCTATCGAACAGAGGTTACCCGACCGTTCACGAGCACAAACCTTTAGAGGATTGTTAGATAGTCTTTCTCTTGATAGTATGGATTCATAAGGGGAAGTAAGTTATGTTTCCGAGTTAAGGATTATCTAGAAATTCATTAGTGGGATCTTTGAAGACATAAAACTTCGAGTGTTCCAATTTGCATTCTTCGCATTCGAACACTGGGGGGAATGATATGACAATATGGAAACATCGACTTCTATGCCAACGGGGAAACGAAAATTCAGAAATCAAATGTATAATCGAGACCGGGAACTACGCAACCAGTTCCATAGAAACAAGTTGTACAAGATAGCCAAAAGTAATGGCAATTTTTTTTAGCATAATAAATGCTAGCCACAAGTAATGGAAGGAATTATATGAAAAGAAATTCTTTTATTTTTATCTTGTTTCTTGTCTAAACGATGAACTAACTTCGGCATTTGAAAGTTAAAACAAGTACTTCAAATGTTAGTGCCATAATGAACAAGAGACGTCCTATTCAAGAGCACCGTAAATATAAGAGGTCCCTCTCTTATGAAAACCCTCACGTTAAAGAGTTGGTTTCGAAAGAATGTATACCCGAAATCAAAATGCCTTCAAGGAAAAATGCACCCGAAGACATACACTAAAGGACACAAAAAGTAAACTTGTGCAAATACTTGTAGAAACCCTCACGTAAAAGGGATAACGCTCGTAACCAAATTGCTTCGAGGAAAATGCATCTGAGACTACACATAGTAAAGCACGAACAAAAAAAATGTGCGCAAAATTCTTAAGCAAATGCAAAGGTTAAAGACTTGCATAGATATTCAAACGAAAGTAAGACTCAAACAATACTTGAGCAAAAATATGTTTTTTTTTAATCCACTAGGAATTATGCCTAGGGATGATTTTTATATATATAACAAAGAGTACAACAAAGGAGGGGGACATAAACCTTACCTCCAGAAATAAAAAAGATGGAATATCTGGTCATCAACATCCGGCGACTAAATGAATCCCGGAAACTATGTACAGTAAGACCTAAGATGATGTTCCTATTGTCTATCCAACATTGATAGCCAATTGGGTATACAAAAACAAGGTGGAGTAGGCCTAGGTCCCCTATACAAACATGCACAACTAATCCTAATTCTACTAAGTAGATGAGTGGAAAGATTTCCTTTCATATACAAAAATGTCTATGGCTAAAGCAATTACTAAAGCTATAGAAATTCCCTAGAAAGTATGACAAAAACCATGTGTATGTAGAGGGATTTATCTTCAACTTAGCTTTGATATCAAGGTCAAATAAAGCCAAATTGAAGATAAACATCAAAGAAACTATTGCATCTTGGCAGTGAAGTTGTTGCTGACTTATGTATGTGACAGGAAAGAGAGAGCACTTTCCTGCTTCTGGTGTCCTCAGTTTGTGGCCAAAGAATTGAGTTATCTTTACTGCAGGAAGCTGATGAAGAAACAAGACATAGGAACTAGGTCTGGGCCCCTAGGTGTGTCATGTTGAAAGCTTGGACTAGTGGCAGTAGACTGTATAAGAAACTGATGCAAAATTGTTGTGGAGTTGTTGAATTCATGCCATGTAGGTACCCTGGAAATGTTGTCCATAGAGTACTGCTTCCATTTATTAAGGATTATCTTGTTTTTGTGTGTAGTAACCTATTGAGGACTAGAGTGAATTGATTCCCTTCCAGTAGAATGAACATTAGAGATGCTAATACCACACACTGGAATTGTATCAATTGACTAAGCCACCTCAATGAACCTGCAAAACTGAACAAACATGTTAGCCAAATTGGAGCTTTAAAGCTCCTATTTTTAAACATCACATTCTGCTTCTAGGTTCTTGTGAGAGTTGGCAACAGAAGATGAAAGTAAGGTGGGGTTGATCAGAATTGGGACATGAAAATTTGCTCATGTGACTTGTTGGCAGAATTGAGTGCAAGGGCTATTGGTACCATGTATTGGGCCTTTTTGCCCTGTTTGCTTGCTTTCTTTTTCTTATGGGGTTTCTAGATTATTGCCTTCAGGTTCTTGTGTGGATTGAGGCAAGTTGGAGGAGGAAATGAGTGTATGTGTGAGTGGTTCGTTGAGATTTAGGTGGGATGTATGTGTTGCATTTGGTTCAGAAGGAAGGGTTATAGGTTAGAGGTCAGTGGTGACTTCTGAGAGTCTTCTTCTAGAGCAATTGCAGTAGTGAGAGAGGGGTGATTGATGATTGGGTTGTTGCTGACATAGTTCAATTGGTGTTGTTTCAGTAGGTGTTGAGTTGTTGATGACCTACAATTGAAAATCTAGGATTCCTTGTTTCTTCCTGGATAGTACTGTATTCCTGGCCTCCTCAGGTGTTCTAATTAGACTATTTGCCATTGGTGTCTCCTCAGTAGATTGAGCATTGCTGCTAATATCACACACTGGGGATACATCAAATAGTTAAGCCATGAAATGATCAGACTTCCTACAAAAGAGAACAGTGTTAGAGAAAGGAGTGGTCAGGTTTTTAGTTTTGCTGGGGTGTGATGAGTGGTGATGTTCTTGGTGCTTGGTGGGGTTATTGTGTAGGTAGTGAATGGGGGATGGAGGTAGAGATTTGCAGGGTTGTGTGTTTGGACTTGTGTTGTAGGATTGTGATTGTGTGTATTTTCTAGTGTGATTTGGAGAGGGGATCCGCAGAATGCAAAATGCAGAGTTTGTGTATGTTTTTGGACTGGTGGTTATGTGTGGGGTGTGAGATTAGTGATGTGGAGTTGCGTATGTGAAGTAAGGGGGGCTATGACATGAGTTAAACTGGGGAGGGGGTGATCTATTTTTTAAGCATGAAGTGGGAGGGGGCAGTTATGGTGATGATTGCATTTGGTTGGATAATTGGAGCAGTTTCTATAGATGTATGTGTGTGTCTACCATAATCATGAGAGGAGGTTGAAGCCTGCTGAGATGGGGTTTGGAATTTCTTGATTTGTCTATGCCTGAAAGAAAGGGTGCCGATTCTGTCTAAATGAATTTGACCTCTTATGTGTTCAGGTAGTTCATTTAGACAGTGGTAGCATGTTATGGTGGGGAGGTTGTGACTGATTTTGGACAGTGAGTCTCCAGGAAGGTTTGCCTCTCTGTAAACATGGGAGCATTTGAACTTTTCACATAGCCTGCATAGTTTTTTGAGGTTTTGCAATTCAGTGTCTAGATTCCAAAGAGGAGCTGAGGTGTGGTTAAGCCAATGAATAAGCAATGCAGAATCAGCTTCTAGGTGAGTTTTGGTGATTCCATTGGCCAGGAACCACTGCATGCCCAAGACTGTTGCTTGAGTTTCTGCAAGATTGTTAGATCCTTCACCAAGAGGACTGACTATAGCATGTATGAAGTGGCATTCTGAATATCTGATGATGACACCAGAACCAATCTTGCCAGGGTTATTTAAGGTACTACAATCACTGTTGACTTTATCAAAACCAGCTTCACGTTTCAGCCATGCTACTGAGGTAATGCTAGTGTGATACTGCAGGTTTTCAACCATTGAGAGGAGGTCAGACCAACAAAGAGGCCATGGGATATCAGGGTAGTAAGGTTTGAGGAGTTGGTTGGTGTCATAAGTGATGGAGAAAAGAACCCTTGTCATTGATGAGTTTTTGGATCCATATTTAGCATTGCATCTATTCTTCCAAAGATTCCAACAAACAATGACGGGAGTGGTGTCTATGAGTAACTTGTGGATTTCATTTTTACTCTTCTGAACCCACCAATTTACAAGAAGAGGTTGTAGAGGCATAACAGTGAAAGGAAATCCAAAGGGTCCTGAGATGATTTTCTAAATAGCCTTTGCAAAGTGACCCCTACTGAAGATGTGATCAACAGATTCAGCTTGGGGTTTAATGCAACAGACACATTTGTTGACAGTTGAAAAGTGAAACTTAGCAACTCTATCATCCGTAGGAAGCTTGTTCCTTAGAGCTCTCCAAAGACAAAATGACCATTTGAAGGGGATGTATTTGTGCCATGTCATCTGTTGGTAAAGAGGGTAGGTCTCTTCTCTCTTACCACATTCCATGTTGAAGCACAAGTAAAGTTGCCTGATGGTGTTGATTTTCAGATTGGTTTGTCAGGAAGGAGAGGGTTATGGTGGATGGGGACTTGTGAAATGAATTGGATCATATGGGCAGGGGCAGGGGCATTCAATTTCTGGAGATCCCAAGTTCTTGAGCTCCAGAAGTGGAAGACCTTTATGTTGCCAGGTCTGCTGCCTTGTGGTCTATAGCTGGCTAAGTTGCCTGTGCCAAGCCAATTGTCCCACCAAAAACTTGAATTTCCTGAGTGAAGTCTCCATTGTATGTGTGTTTCTGCCTGTTTCTTGTTAGCCATCTTTCTTTTCCATGTCTGCGATTGGTCTGAGTGCCATTTTTTGGAGATGGGGTGGGATCTCTGACAGTATTTGGCCTTGAGAAAGTTACTCCAAAGAGTGTCCTTTGTTCTGAAGAGCCACTATTGTTTGAACTCCATGGATTTGCAAACTTTCTCAATGGTTCTGAAACTAATTCCCACTTCATTTTAGGGTTTAAAAAGCTTTTGCCAGGATTCCCAGTGGTATTTGTTTCTATCATTATCCATACCCCAGAAAAAGTTTACAGCAAGCTTTTCAATTTGTTTGATCATAGTTTTAGGGGGAGAGACTGCTGAGAGGAGATGGATGGGGAGAGATTGGAGAACATATTTGATCAATGTTTCTCTTCCACCGTAAGACAAGATTATACCATGCCATCCTCTTATTCTGCTAACTATTTTAGATATGAGGGAATTGAAATGGACAATTCTCTTCCTACCAATGTAGAGGGGACAACCAAGGTAAGTAATTGGGGAGTCTTTTCTGGAGAAGCCAGTGATTTGTTGGATTCTCCTATTAGTGTATTGGAAGACACAGGGTGAGGTCATGAAGTGACTTTTGTTCTTATTGATCAGTTGGCCAGAAGTGTCTTCATATGATTGGAGGATATCCATGACTTTTTGAAGAGAAACTTTGCTGCCAGAGGTGAAGATTATAATGTCATCAGCAAAGCTCAAATGGGTGATTTGAGGACCTCTCCTTTCCATGTAAAAGCCATTGAAAGTTGGTTATGAGTGAGGTTGTTCAACATCCTAGAGAGAAGTTCTGCACCCAGAATGAAGAGTGCATGGGCCAAGGGGTCTCCTTGCTTGAGGCCTCTGGTAGAGTGGAAGAAACTACATCTGGTGCCATTCACAATTACTGTGTACCAATTGTTTGAGAGAGTTCTCCACACCATGTCAATGATCATTTCACTAAAGCCTAATCTCCTCATTATGATGCAGGTAAAGGACCAGGATACTCTGTCGTATGCTTTAGCCATATCAAGTTTGATCACCACATTGGCTCCAATGTTTGGTTTCTTGATTCTCTGAACAATCTCTTGGGCAAGCATAATATTTTCAGAGATGCTTCTTCCCTTAACAAACCCAATCTGATTTGGAGAGATGATTCTGGGCAATATTGGTGCAAGTCTTGAGCTGATAACTTTTGAGATAATTTTGTTGATAAAGTTGCTTAGACTGATTGGCCTGAATTCTGAGAATGAGTTAGGGAATTCTACTTTGGGAAGGAGTACAATGCATGCTTGGGTCATATGTCTGGGCATAGTGGCACCACAAAAGAAGGCATTGACCACATTAATAAGGTCAGTTTTAATGATGTCCCAACAATGTTGGAAAAAATTTCCATTAAGTCCATCAGGACCAGCTGCACTTGTTGGATTCATTGAGAAAACTACATCTTTGATTTCCTGTATAATGGGATCTTGGGTGAGAATCTCATTGTCTTCAGGGGTTACCAGAGTAGGAATGCAGGAGAGTAGATCTTCCCTAATGGCACCACCAGGATCAGTGAATAAGTTCTGAAAGTGATCACAAGCAACCTCTCCAATGGCTTCATCACCTTGTACCCATTCATCTTCACTGGTTTTGATCTTATGAATGTACAACTTTCTTCTCCTACCTCTGATTAAGTTATGAAAGTATCTGGAGTTTGCATCACCTTCTTTGAACCATTGAAGTTGTGTTTTCTGTTTCAAGACTGACTCCTCAATCTTCATATGTTTGATGTACTGGGCATTGAGTTCTTGTAGTTTAATTCTGTCAGATTCCAAGTTGGTCTGTGCCCAGGTCTCTTCAGCTGTTCTTTCTTTGTCCTCAAATTCTTTGACATTTTGGAAAATATCACCATATTCTTGTCTTGACCATTTACTCAAGGCAGAGCATAGGTTTTTAGTCTTCTAGTGAAATATCCACATGGCATTTCCTTGCACTGGCTTGTTCCAAATGGCTTGGACCAAAGGCATGAAGGTTTCATTGTTGATCCAGCAGTTTAGGAATTTGAAGTATCCTTTTTGGTTGTCTAGTATTACATTCATATCCATGAGGAGGGGAGAATGGTCAGAGCCAGAAGAGGCAAGATGAGTGATGGTTGTTGCAGGGAAAGAAGCTAGCCAATTATCATTTACAAGACCTCTGTCCAATCTCTTCCAAACAATGGCACATGGGCCCCTTCCATTAGACCAAGTGTACCTTGGACCATAGCATCCTAGATTAGTGAAGCCACAGTATTCAATCATGTTAAGAAACTCAATACTTTTATTTATTTGGTATGGAATTCCCCCGATCTTTTCTTCAATGGATGCTATAACATTAAAATCACCAATTGTACACCAAGGGACAACTGTAGCAGTAGATTCAAGCCTTAAACTATCCCATAGTAGTCTTCTCAGGGGG
>AWOL01S0024083.1:15464-30547 GCA_000715115.1 Nicotiana otophora
GAGGGGTTACATTTGGCATAAATGAAAGATATGTGAAAGGTGTCACATGTTTCCGCATGCTTTAGTTCTATTGTGACCTGCTGTTCATCTGATTCAAGAATAGTCCCAGTGAATTCTTGATCCCAAAAAATCTAATTTTGTTGTTTCAGTTTGAGATGGCATGATGCATGGAGAGTTGGATTTTGACATGATTGAGGAGTGTGTTGTCCAGGAGAGTTGGATTTTGAAACAGAGGTTCCAAGACAGCAATGAGGGAGATATTGTGGAGTTTTCTGAGGATTCTTAGTCTCTCAATGGGTCTAGGGGTCCCGATGCCTTTGATATTCCAAGTGAGTGTACTAAGCATTTACAAGAGGGAGGGTAGTTTGTGGTTTGGTGGTGCACTGCTGCTTGAGGCAGCTTTGCTCCTTGTAAGCCTTGGTGAAGGTCTCATTTTGGATCTTTGGGAGATTCTATTTTCTTCATGATTTGGTATTCCATTTACTGCAGCAATTAAGAGGTTACAATGTTGCTCCTCTTCTAATGCTTCACTTCCTTTATCCTCATCTTCAAATTCACCTCTCATCTCATCCTCAGAGAGAATAGGTCTGTATTCATCTTCTTGTGGGGAATATTTGTTGAGAGGATATTTTTCAAGGACAAGTTCAAGGGGGTGCAATTGATGTTGTTGACTTTAGATCTGGGCAGGTATGTGTTGAGGTTGTGGGACATCTGTTTGGTTAATCTGAGTGTTAGGGGCAACTGTGAGTATATCTGGCTCACTTCCAATATCAGTGTCAACTTCTTTGTTGGAAAGAAGGGGTTGAGAGAGAGAGGGGTTGGAGAAAAGTTTTGCACTCATGGATCCAGAATTACCTGAGGCAAGGACAGAGTTCCATTTGGTTTGTGCAATTGGGCTTTGAAATGGGGTGGCAGAGTTAGAACATATATTTGTTTTTGATGGTTCATTTATACTGATACCTGCACTCTGTTTCCTCATGGCTTTTCTCTTTTTCTGGCTAGGTTATTTTTTGAATTTTGAGGCTTGAATTTGGAAGTCTGAGGCAGCATGGATTTTTCCTTTGATCAATGATCTTATCTGGGCAGCATGATCCTCTTCTGAGTTGATAATCTCAAGGATCTCCTCATGATCCTCAATCTGAACTGAGTGTTGATTTTTCTGATTGACATGAGTGGGAATAGTGGTAGCAGGGGTTAGAAGGTCCATCCTAGGGCCAACCAATTATGCAGGAGCACACTCATGCAGAACATGAAGAAACCCTTCCCCCTTATCTGGATCCTCATCCTGTAATTCTAGAGGTTTCTCTACACCATTCACATTTCCTCCATCAACTTCATTATTCACAACAGATAACTGGGGGTAGGGGTGTTGGGATACAGAATTCTGAGAGCCAGAATTAGCAAGTAAAGCAGCAGGAGCTATTTCCTGAGAGATAGAAAGCATATCTGCCTGTGAATTATTTACAGTAGCTTGTTGTGTGTTTGCTTCCTGTGTTGGTTGAGCAATGCTTTGCTTTGGTATGTATGCCTAATTTTGTTTCTTGTTGTTTTGTGAAGTATTTTTGAACTTTTTCTTCTTTTGTGTTTTCCACTTTTCTTTTTATGATTCGGTATCAGCATTTTGATGGTCAGCCTAGTTTTGCTGTTCCTTTTCTTGTTGATTCCTCTTTGGCTCAGAAGTGCCTGGCTTTTGGTTATCAGCTTGTGTCCTCCCATTTTGCTGTTTGGTGGTTCCTGCATCTTCTTTGGTGTTTCCATTGTTGGTTGTCATATTTGCAATGGCTGCAACATTTTCTTCCTCTTTTCTTTTTTGAACTTCATCCTCTTTTTTCCTAGCTTCACATTTGAGAGCATAGTGGCCCTAGTGTCTGCAGTAGTTGCAGTATTCAGGTATGCTATCATACTGCACTTCTAGCCATTCATCATCACCATTTTCATCTTGTTCTTCATCATATCCAAGCCAGACATGGTGAGGTCTTTCCTTTGTGAGATCAATCTGCATTTTCACTTTAGCAACACTCCCTCTAGTTTTTTGGAATAAGGGTAAGTCCAAGAATAGAGCTTTGCCAATTGGAGATAGCAGAGGTGTTACGATCTCCATGTAGTATAGATGCGAGGATAATTCAGGAATAACCACCCATATAGGAACAATAGGGGAATCTTCATTGGGCTTGAATACAGGGGTCCAGGCTTCCAGCTTCATCATCTGACCTTGAATATATATGTATTGTTTACCCCAAACAGTTGCATGATCATATTCATTGTCCAGGTCAATATACACAGTTCTAGCATTGAAGTGTGCTATCTTGACTCCTCCCTTGAGTTCAGTTTGGGCAATGAAGCTTCTCCTTATTACTTCCATTCTTGGCATAGTATTCAGAAATTTGCCAACCACAGTAAATTTGCACCTACCAGCAAACTTGATCATGTAGTCATCCCTCTTGAAAATCACGGCAGGTTGACCTTGCTTGGTGGTTATTTTGGGAGGGAAAAATTCAATTGGTTCAAGTTGACCGTCCTGCCTAGCTCTCAGTTTGGTTGTATAGGAATGAGTAACTGTGGGGGGTGGAGGTGGGGGTAGCTAGTAGATGGTTTTGCTTTAGGCATTTGTGGATTGGCATTAGTGATGGTGGGTGGTTTGTGGTTCCTTTTTGAGTTGTTTGGATTATAAAAGTTGGTTGAAACCTTAAGAGGGGGATTTATAAGACCTGTGCGAATTACCTGGGATTGATTTTGGGGTTGTGGGATAGTTTGAACATCAGGAGATTTCTGCTGCACAGTTGAGGGAGCCACAATTCGATCATCAATTTTTGGGGTTGGCTCTTGCAAATTATTTTGACGATCACTTTCTTGAGTATCATGTGAAGCTTGAGGATTGCTTGGATTGCCTAATTGGGTATCAGAAGTGGCTTTGTCATTTTGTCGAACAGTTGGTGAGCTTGATTGCACTGAGTCACCTTTTTGCAATGTTATGTAAATTGGCTCGATAGAAATTTGGTTTGATGGGTGGGAAACAATCTCTTGAGTGCTAGGAGTCGTTTGGCATTGGTTTTGGGGCCGTTGATTTACCAGTACACCATGTCCGGCCAACTGGTGGAGGACTAGACTGTGCAATTGATCATGGTGATCAATTGCCATATTAGACTGGTTTGAAACTTGGCATACCTGTTCTTTAGTTGTCGTAGAAGGGTTTCTAATCAATGGTGGTGGACAATTTGGCCCAGAAGTGGAGACTTCATTTTGTCAAATGCCTGGTGTGTTCAAGCTGTCTGTGGACTTTGATTGCAAAATTGAAGCAATTGGTTGGCACCCATGTGCAATTGGAGATTTCAACGTGTTCTCCTCATCAATACTAGCAAAATGGAAATGATATTTTCATTTTGGACAGCTAGAACTCCGTCTCCGACCGCTTCAGTGTCGCCGGCGGTTTGCAGAAGGTTGGAGGTAATGATTTTGACGGTGGAATTGGCAAATATTTGGTGGGTAGGTGTACCTTGAGGTGGGGAACGATCTCTATGGTGTGGAATTTCATTTTTGGACCCAGAATTGGCTAGTGAAATTTTTGAATCTCCCAGGCGATTCACTGCTACAGTGATCCCATCATCATTTTGAAGATCTGTAGCGATTGAGAGGGAGTTTTTGGATGATTCTTTTTGGGGTGGGTGCACCTTAGGTAGTGGTTGTTTTTGGGACCGGTCCGGTGGTTTTTGGCCGCCGGTCGACAGAGAAGTGTTCATAAAATCTTGACTGCGTTACTGTAGTTGGCTGTCGCTTGAGATAGAAGAGCTATTTACTTTTGTAAAAATATGTCTTTATTTACAAGAACGTACCAAAACGGTAAAAGTACAAAATGGGAAAAAGAAAAGAAAAGCTAAACTGCAGTGCCTTCGGAACTAGAAGGAAGAGAAGTGACCGCATTCCCGGGAGAAGTAGGTGGGTCCACCAGTGGCTCAACATTTTCATAAGTTTGGTCTTCAGCATCATTATCTTGCGATTCTTCTTCGGTTCTCGAACCAGAACCAGAAGGGCCAGGTACATCAGACCTCGATGGGAGTCCACTTTTTAGCAGCTAACTCAAGCTCGCGTGCCTTAGCAATTCCGACATCAAAGTAAATGACACCAGCTTTGGCCTCTTCCAATGTTTTTCTCCGCATGCTGTACATGGCGTAAGTTGTTTCAACAACGAGGGAGTCTTCTCGGCGCTTGAGTTCTTCTTTTAGTTGGGTTACCTCGGCAGAAAGGTTTTCCCGGGCGGACCTAGCAGATTTGAGGCTAACATCAAGGTCGCGGACAGTTAAACTAAAGAGCCTATTATGCTCAATAGTTTTCCTGTACTTCTCTTCTAGCTGGGCGTGTTTCGCCCCCACAACAGCAAGCTCTTCAATCTTGGAGTTCAAGGCTGCCTCTAAGTTAATCGCTCTTTCAGTGGAGGCAGCCTCGCACTCGGTTGCAGCAAGAATGGCGTCCTGGACTTCAGCCCATTTGGCCTTGGCTTTATCAAACCTAACCCTCAGCGGTCCAATTTTTAGGCTAAGGGTTACCATTTCTTGTTCGCTTTGCCGCAAACGAGCCTCCAAAATAACGACCTTAGTAGCTTTGGTTTCCAGTTTCGAGAAGCGGAGAACAATTCGGTCCCGTTCTACCAAAAGATGATTCCGTTCAGAAGTAAGTTCCCTCTTACGAATCAACCTCTGAAGGCCCTCAAAAGCAAGAAAGTTGGCCTACAAAACAAGAAGAAGTAAAACTTAGAATACATCTATACAAAAGTAGAAGAAATAATAATGGAACAAAGGAACGTACCGTTGCGGCATTGTGCATGATGTTGTTCAACAAACACTCTCCCGAGAGTGCCTGAATCATTTTCCAATCTTTCTCTGAAGCCAAAGGCTTCAGATAATTAGCAAGCTCCACCAGTCGGGATAGCTAGTTGCATCCGGTAGAGACCGAAAGAGTAGCATTCCTCCTCCTTTGTGGATCTTCAAAAGGGGCAGCATAATGTTTCCCCAAAATTCCCATGAACTGGGGACTGTAGAATAGGAACACCCTCTTCATGGTCAGGTACGTCCGGTAGAGGCGACGTAGCAACTGCTGGTGGAAGAGTGGATGAAGATGGAGGTGATGTAGCAGTTGCTGGTATTGGTGAAGATGGAGATGAAGCTGATAGAGTTGAAGAGCGAGAAGCAGCTGATCAAATGCAGTGTTGGTTGTTGGATGCTCGCCAACCAAAGACGGCAAGAACCCGATATTCAGACCCGCAGTACCGGGCACAAAAATTGGGTCCCGAAAATGGGAGTTGACATTATCCACCAAATCAAACTCTCCCCAAAGTGTCGAGGCATCATCCTCGGTTGGTGAAACTCTTTCAACAGGTCGAGCATCTTGATGAGATGACGAGGATCGTTGACTTCTATGTAGAAAAGCTCCCTCATCACTAGCTTCTTTATCATCATCAATCATCACAGTGTCTATGACCGGCTCGGAAGGAGGACCAGTCACCATCGCCACTGGAGATGACTTGGGGGCATCAATCTTTGCCCTCTTATTCTTTTCCCCGGCCACGGAGGAACGTCTTCTCTTTGGTTGTTTATCCTCCGATCGGGGATTCCGTAAAGAAGTGTTTGCGTCCGAAACAGGCCCAGAGATACCTGTTCGAGTAAGTGCCTCCTGAAACAACCTTGCTGCATCAACAAGATCAACCACGATGTCCTTCTCGGGGATAGCAACAGAGCCCGCAAGTAGACCTAATTTCGTGAACAAGTCATAAGGGTTCAACTAAGTTCTCCATATACAAAAAAATATGAAAGCAAGGTAAGTTAAAATTACTATAATTTTTGGCTTTTCACCCGTATTTAAGGGCTGGCTCTTTCCACAAACGAGTTTTGGGCGTCGTGACATTCAAGATCTTTTGAACCCACCGGTCCAAGCATTCCATCACTGGTGGGATCCATCGAGTTACTGAAACAAACGAAGGACGGAGGATCAATACGGCTATAGAAAAATATTTAGTAAAAGGAAATACTAAACAAAAATCTTACGAGTGCGGTTCCAATCGGCCGAAAAGGATAAAGTCATTGCCGGAATGATGTCGTTGGTGGCGACTGCAATGAACCATTCTATCCACTCATGATCATTGTCATCATCCATGCCAGACAACAAAGCATGGTGGCCTCACTTGCAGAGGTTTATCATTCCCTCGCGGAAGATTTTGGGAGAATAGAGATTCATCATATGAGATAAGGTTAGCTCATCTCCAGTCTCCCGGCACAAGCATCGAAGATAGGTGACCGTCCTCCACACTGAAGGACTTACCTGTGCCAAACACATCTGGTAGCAAAGGCAAAACTCCGCAATCACTGAATCAAGCTCTCCACTCAAAGAAAACGCACCTAAAGCAAATGGATACGTGTAAAAGTATGTAAAACCTTCCTTGGGAAGGGTCACTCGCTCTGATAGATCAGGAGCAATGATATCCAACTAATGGCAGCGGCAATCTTCCTTCACAATAGGGATATTGGAAGGGCGAATGGAAGAAGGGTACCTACTAATAGCCCATGTACGATGGTTAGCAATAAATATTTCTCTTCTAAGTCTTTTGTGGTACTGAGTCTCCTTGGGATGATGGAATCCATCGTTGGAGGAGCAGAGTCCTCGGCTTTGTTCTCATTCTTTGAAGAACCGGCACACTTGGAGGAAAAAGCCACTGAATAAGAAGAAGGAAAAGGTTTTTGTTTTAAGAGAATTAGAGAAAGTATGGAGAACAAAGATGCAAATCAGAAGTTCAAAAAATTATGAAGTGCAAAGGAAAAGAATGATGCGTATAAGTAAAATTTTGACGGCTAAATTCATGGCCATGATTACCTCGATAATCGGAAAAAGTTGTGCTGAATCATGGGATGACGCGTGTTTGGGGCATTAAATGCGGAGAGACGTGCGTCTAATCAACCGTCAGAAGCCTTTAGAGGAAGTTATAGTAATTCTCGCTAAAAGAGTGTTTCTACCAACTTTCCGGTAATACAAAGTTATGTCACCGGAAAGCAGGGGAACTATCTGTATAGGATGAAATATGATATAATATATGTTCATTTAAAGGAAAGATACGTGGAACCCTAGACGGGAATGGCCGAAGACTGAACACAGCCATTCCGCTTGTCACCGGGAGAGATAACGTTCATAAAATTATATTAAATGTTCTGCGCCCGGTAGTATTTAATAAGGAATATTCTGCAGGATTAAGAGCGACGACCCTTTATAGAGAATTTGACATTTATATTCACCGTTACATTTTCATCAATGACCCTTATAATTGACATTAAAGGAGGGTACGATCCTAGGACCTCCTTCCCTAGACACAACTATAAATAATGAGCCTAGTTATCATTGTAAAGGACACGAAACTTTCTGGCAAAACTTACACCATATTCTATACAAAGCTTAATACAATCTTACTTTTCCACTTTTTGATCTCATCATTGATGTGCCCGAAAACCTTGTTCCCGGAACTATCATCTCTGCTGTTTCATCTACATTTTAAGGCTAAGTATTGTATATTTCTTTAATTATAGCATTATTTCAAGATCAAATTAGTTCACTTATCTAGAAACCACATATAAATTCAATTGTACCGTCTTACGGTAAACATTACCGATATAGCTTATAAATAAGACTGCCAGCTCATTTGTACATTTAACTGATTTTATCCCGATCAGCAAATTGAGTTTTTGGAAATGCAATCGACAAAATAGTCATGCTCCGAAATACTAGTTTCACTTATGCAAGGAATACACTTGCCGCAATCAGAACTGAAATAATTTCATTATTATATACTCCTATTCAATATAATTTGAACAAGACTATGAATGTACAGGCTTGGCACCTGCCTTTCGTTCTTATTGAATCATCCATATTTTGTGTGTGGAGTGGGCCTAAAATCCTTATGGTCCATGATAAGTTTGTTTGGATCAAAATAAATTGAATCAATTTAGTGTGTGAAAATCATAAAAAGGTAGCTCAATGCATAAACTATTCTGTGTTCACGTAGGGTTCGGAGAAGGGCCTTACCCCAAAGGTATAATGTAGGCAGTCTACTTTAATTATAGGTAGGGGTGTCAATGAATATTTAAAAATAGACTAAACCGACCGAACCGTACCGTACCGAACCGATTTTTAGGTTTCTTTCAATAAAATCGTAGGTTTTTATATAAATCTATAACCGTACCGATAATTAAGGTAGGTTTTTTATTTTATAAAAATAAACCAAAAAAATATCGAACTGTACCGAATAAATTTATATGTGAAAAATATATTTATATATTAAGCTTAAGAATAATAATGTATTAAAATTTTCCTCGGGCCTTGGAATTGTGAAAACGATTACAAGCAAACAAGTAATTAAACTCAAAATCTTAATTCCTAAACCTATAATGCTGCTCCTATTGAAACTAAATTATTTCCAACATATTCACTAGCAAGACACAAGCTATTCTAGCGATTAGTAGCAGACTACAATGTATTGAATATGTTTCCTTTCATATGATTTAGATTTATCTTTTTGAATATTTATTCTTGAGTTCCAGCTTGGTTAATATCTTTTCACTCGGTTAATATCTTTGTTTAATTTCTTTTACGCTGTTGTAGAAAAGTTGATGGATCTATACTCTGGCCGTATTTAATATTTTCTTAATTCATCACCCATTAAAGAGTAAAAATATCTAGAGAGTTTGCTAAGTCATATAAAAGTACGTATGTTATTGCATTCTACTTCTACTAGTGACTTTTACATGATATTTAAGAAAAATACGGAAAATTAACCGAAAAATTGGTATGGTACAAATTTTAGAAAATAACCGTTCGAACTGAACCATTGACACCCCTAATTACAGATATCAATGACTGATTTCACAGCTCGAACCCGTAAACTATAAGTCATACTGAGACAATTTTATCTTCGCTCCAAAGCTTAAACCCGTCACCATAAAAGATTAGAAAAAGTGCTACTTTCTGCTTGTGTTGTACTTGCTTACATGACAAAAAAAAAGGAGAGGTGGGAGATCAATGGTGGGATTTATTGGGCTAACATCTTTATACAAGTCCTTTTGCCTTGGTATTTTTTCCTTCCTATACAATATTTCAAACTTATTGACCAAAATGGTCTTAGATTTGTAACTTACCCTCTATAACCATGGTTTCTTTACAATTCATATACCTTTAAGGAGTTTCTTTCCAGCTATGTTTTCTTCTCTAAAGCGTGATTCACGCAATAATTATAAATAAAATTATAACATAAAAAGGAAAAAATGATTTAAACACCTTCAACAAGATCTTGACGATCTTATCAGTCTCCTGTTCCACCATTCGCCATCCCAGAGCTAATTGATTTATTGGTTGCTGAATAGACGTCCTATGTTGCTATAAAAATTAAATCTTTTTAAAGTTATTTTGCATGGCCGACTCTTAATCCATGTAGGATGAAGACCATAGCACCTCTGACCATGGAAATCCTCCATGTTCCCACTCTTATCAAGTTTCTTCCTCGGCTAGTGATTCCTCCATTCTTGCAGCTCTACAAAGAAAAGAAAGGGAATCATTGAATGGAATAGCTGGGGAAATTTTGATAAGAAATTGAGGATGAATCCCTAAAATTCCATGATTAACCACTTCAAAAGCACCCAATCGTTACAATTGAATCCAAAATTTTCAAAATTGAGTCATTGTTTAAGGATGCTATAGGGCGGTAAAGCAATTTGTAAAATCGAGTTATTGATTTTTCAGTTCAAACAAACATGAATCATTACACATGAGTCGATTTGGAATTCATTCTCTATTTTTTTCTTTAACAAATTGATTAAGAAAAAAATAATGTATGGTACAACAACATACAAATTAAAATAAATTTCGTACAAATTTGATACATCTACAACAAAATACAAACGAAAAATAAATTTCATACAACTAATTATACAGTATATAACTTATTTACAACTTATCTATAACTTTCACACATTATTCTTACCTATTTAAATACAACCACAACATCATACAACTTAAATACAATTTTCATACAAATTTTATCCAATAAGTTCTTTGTTTGTATTTTGTATATGATTTGTATATATTTTGTAAGTGGTGTGTTCTTCTTCCTCTCTGAAATTACATTCAAAACTCCCTCTCTTAATGCAATTTTGATACATATCAACAACTTTATATAAAAAGATACTATTTATAACTTAAATACAAATTTCATACAATGACTCATACATTATATAACTATTTTTCAGCTTACATACAATATTCAAATAAAAAATATATATAACTACAACAGAATACAATTTACATAACACTACTAGAAATCCAAGAAAACCAGTCCAAAATAATGACCAAAATCGGTCGATAATGGCCAATAACCGTCCAAAATACGACTATTTACGTGTGGTCGGTATTTTGAAGGTCGGAAGAGTATACCAACTAAAGTTGATCGAAAAATACCGACCAACATTGGTCGGTATCCTTTACACGACCATCTCACAATTTAATTGACTTACCAACCAATAATGGTCGAAATATTATTTTAATAATTTAATTTACTGACCAACATTGGCCGGTGTATTAAATTTATTAATTTTTCTTACCGGCCAAATTGATCAGTATTGAAAAATTTATATTTTTTATAAATAATTAAAATTTATAAATACCGACCAACGTTGGTCGGTGATCTGGACAGGGCAGCCAACTTACCAACAAAAGTTGGTCGATAATGTTGAATTTCTGGGAATTCAATGTGTATTAACCGACCAACATTGATCGGTATTTTGCAATTTAAATTTTTTTTAATTATTTATCGACCAAGGTGTTTTCTGGGATTAATTTTGGCAGAAAATACCTATTTTGGTAGCTACACCACCTGCCAAATAAAAACATCATACCAATACCCCCAATTAACATCAAATAACCACCAATTCACCACACACAACCCCTAATTCACCACAAATCCAACCAAACATCCAATTAATACTTTAAAACTAATAAAGTTCAATTAAACATCACAATCCAAAACCAAGCAAAAACTAAGTAATTACAACAAGTTCAAAATTGTTCAATCTAATTCAAAACCAGTTCTATTAGTCTAGTTCAAAGTATATCAAAGTATTGGTCAAGAGGTGTTTTCTATAACATCATCACCATCTTATGAACTTTCATCTACAAGACAGTATAGAGAACAGTCTTGTGGAGGACGGGAAAAACGATCACGGGGAGGACGGGAGTAACAATCACTGGGAGGACGGGAGGAATGATTATGTGGAGGTCGAGCCTCTAGCGATGACTCACGATACGGGGAAACGGAAAAGCTCTAGTAGAAAAGAGAGTTATGATCTGAGCTTTCATACCAAGGAATTGAGCATCTCTAAGCCTTTCTCTTTCCTTGGCCTCTTCTAGTTCGGATGTAAGCCTTGTCAATGTCTCCTGCATAGCCGAGAGGCTCTCCCTATTAAGTGCCTTGACCTGTGAGGAAGTCCTTATTCCTTGCATTCCACACCTATAACGATGGAATATTTTCTCAGTAAGCCCGTATACCCTCCCCCTTTTTGGACCACCAATAGCCTCCAACCATATGCTTTCAGCATCCTCGTCCAAAGGTTGGATTGGCTCGCCCGATGCACCAGCTGGATGACTATGAATGAATTCCTCCACGTTACTTTGGTAGCGACCCTACGTTATTTTGAATTAAATTAATATTTAAAAATTCTTATAAAAGTAAATTATAACACTTAAAGAAAATTAAAAGTTTAAATCCCCCTCTGCCTAGTCATCGACCCACCTATCTACATCCCCATCTTTCTTATTCTTTAAAATATGCGTCTCCTTGAATAGCTCATCATGGCTCATTGGACGCCCATACTTCTTTTCCTGAATGTGAGGCAGGTGGACTGTATGTTGGACGTATAGTCCTATCGCCTTGTGATGGAAGACCCAGTGTTTGAATGAAGGTGTAGGCCTCGTAATGCTATGGCAGCTCAGTATAGCCGTGTGGTTGAGGATAATACATAGGCATCTCTAAAGAGGGTGGAAATGAGGGAGTAGTATTATCCCCAGGATCTACCCTCCTTTTTCCTTCCTAGCCTTTTCTCGACCCCGAGAACTAGTAGGGTCATTGTTACCTTGACCATTACCTGCCATCTGCATAATATAATACATATTCAGAATGAAACGTATAAGAAACTTGTTATAACACGAGAGTACTTTAAAAAACAAACTTTTTAATCCTCGTCGACATATTATTCCTCGTTCGAGAATTCCTCGTCCTCACTTTTTTGAATTTCATCAGTTGATTCTTCGTTCTCATTTTCTATAATTGTTACTTCATTTATATCAACTTCTTCCAATATGCATTCAGGATGTTCCAAATCATTTTCTAACTGATCGTCACTATTTGGTGAACACTAGAGATATCGTTTTGATATGCAACATCTAACACATTCTCGACTTCCACCCTACCTACAGGCTTAGTTTTGATTACAACCCACCAATCAGACTTATTTCGCCGCAATGGATAAGGAGCATAATACACTTACCTAACGTTATGTGCAATTATAAAAGGATCATAGCGATTATACTCCCCCGTATGATTAACCTCAATTGGTGGTGTACTCATGTACCTCCTGTTGGATTGGGTCAAACCACTTGCATCTAAAGAGTATCAATTTCTTATATGGCCACTTTACTGAAGTTCTGGACCCTCTCCCAAATTTCCTCACCTGAAAATATCGGAGGTGGCGAATCATATTCTACTTTATTCCTTTTGAATACATTTTTCATCCTTCTAAACTCATGATCATCAATCAAGAACTGACAGTGACAATCAAACCATGATTTCTTTTGACCATGTTTCAAAGTGAACGCTTTACCATTTCCCATGCAGTAAGGACAAGCTAGCTTCCCAACAGTCATCCACCAGACAACATTCCATACGCAGGAAAATCGTTAATAATCCACATTAAATTAGCACGCAATTTGAAATTCTGCTTGGTTGATATGTCATATGTTTCAACTCCATCATACCACAAATGTTTTAGCTCATCAATCAAAGATTGCAAATATACATAAATCAAACTTTTTGGATTACATGGACCGGGGATAATACAATTTAAAAATATATATAGACTAGTCATACATAACTCAGGTGGTAGATTATAAGGTGTAATAAAGACATGCCAGTATGAATATGGTGTCACAGATATAGAAAAAGGCGTGAAGCCATCCGCACAAAAACCTAACCGAATGTTCCTTGGTTGACTAGCATAATCTGGATATGTCCTATCAAAGTGCTTCCAAGCTTTTCCATCTGAAGGATGACACATAACACCATGTGGTCTTCTATTTTCACAGTGTCATCTCATATAAGGAGCATAACTCATCAACACATATAACCTCTTTAAACTTGGTATATGAGGAAAATAAAGCATCGCCTTCACAACGACCATATTCCCGCTGGAAAGCCTCTTGAAACGAGGCTTTTCGCAGAATTTATAACTTTCTAAATTTGCATCATCTTTATAATATAACATGCAACTATTTTCACAACAATCAATTCTCATCGACGAAAGTTCTAACTTAGAAACCAATCTCTTTGCCTTATAGAAATCACCAGGTAAGTTGATATTTGGGTGAACTAGTTCACTAATAAAGGTCAATGAAAGAGTCCATGGCTGCTTGAGAAATATTCCAATCAGATTTGATACTTAGTAATCTAACTACAACAAACAACTCAGAGTGCGGACTTTCTTTACTTAGTGGACGACTAGCTTCCTCTAATTGTTCATAAAAATATTTTACATCATCATTAGGAGTTTGTTCAATATTTTCATTGGGCTCACCCTCAGAGTGCATCCCAAAAGCATCCACAACCATATCCTGAATTCTAGAATCATGCTTTTTTATTTTTCACAGACCTACTACTTTCACCAACAACCATGTTATGAAATACTCCACGGCCAGCATCGATCTCTCAATGATTAGTCCACACAAAAAATAATTCTCTATAAACCCCTTCCTATAAAGATGAAGCTTAACTTCCTCCGATTTTTTAAACTTCACACAACCGCACTTGACACAAGGGCACCTAATTACTCCTTCAATTTGGTATGATGAACGTGACATTGCATGTATAATAAAGTCATCAACCCCTTCTACAAAATCCTCCCACAATCCCCGCCGATTAGAAACATTCCTATTGTACATCCAAGTACGATGTTCCATCTATACAAATAAAAAAAGTGAGATATTACCATAAGTATTACAACTACTTAATTTATTCTACAATTTTAAATTAATTAAATTATTTTTAGTTAATTAAGATAATTAATATTTACTAGTTACACCAAAATTAAACTATAGTAAATATAATTAATTACGATTCATTCAATTTAAACATAAACTATAAGTTCAATTCATACCCAAAAGGTTCAACATTTATCCCCAAAAGTTCAATTAATACCCTAAACAATTCAATTAACCTCACAAACCATAAGCTCTATCCCAAAAGTTCAACACTTATATGTCGTTTGTTTGAATACGGCTTATGCCGGGATAAGTTATGCTGGGATTAATTATCCTAGTATTATTTTTTATCCACTGTTTGGTATGTTGTATTAAAAATGACAATTGCATAATTTATAAGAAGAAGGTATAAGTTATCCCGGTACTATTTACCCTACCCTCTACTAGGTATAAGTTATCCCGATACTAATTTTAATCCTGGGATAACTTATACCAGGTTTGCTAACCAAATAAAGTACTAAGGTGGTATTAAATTTTTATACCAGCACTATACCTTCTTATACCTCATATCAAACGACCCCTAAGAGTTCAATTCACAAGAACAAATCTTTAAAACACAATTCATTCAAAGTTTTTTTTTTCTTAAATCCCTCCCAAATTAGGAGGATCTATAGTGTTTCCACACTTACCCTGTAGCGTGACTCGAACCCAAGACCTAACGGTCATTCAATTCCTAACTAAACTACTCAAGTCAATACAAACTTAAACATTGAATTTACACCCTAGGTAATCAATTCAATTTTAACATGACC
>AWOL01S0024086.1:0-33223 GCA_000715115.1 Nicotiana otophora
GGCCTTCAGGAGACTTTGGCCCAGATATTGACAGTTTGCACTGGTCTTGCTCAGGTGGTTTTGTGTCACAACCCAGAATTCCCACCGTCGGGACCGTGATGGTGCCTAACATTCCACTTGCTAGGCAAGCCGACGTTAGAGAGTTATTAAGCCAATTCTTATTCAAACCAGTAAATAACAACAAATAAGGTAAAATAAAATACAGCGAGTGCGGAATAATATAAAAACTTCATTAATTACTACCACCCGAACCTGGAGTCACAACTCACGAGCTACTATGATTTACTACAAACAGAGTCTAAAAAGGAAAAATACATTGTTTTGAAGTAAGGAAACAGTAAATGATAAAACTAGGAAGAGACTCCAGGGTCTGCGGACGCCAGCAAATCTACCTTGGGTCTCCTGACAGCAAATCCAAGCTGCTAAGCCTCACGATCAGCTAGGACCGGTACCAAAATCTGCATAAGAAGTGCAGAGTGTAGTATCAGTTCAACCGATCCCATGTGCTGGTAAGTGTCGAGCCTAACCTCAATGAAGTAGTGACGAGGCTATGACAAGACACCCACATAAATAAACTTGTGCAGATAATAATATATGTACAAGAAAACAACAGTAACAGCTAAACATGTACTATTGGGAGGGGGGACATGCTAAAGGGGCACATGATATAGGAGATACAGCGGAAATGATAACCAAAACAGTCAACATGCTTTTAACCAGTGAAAAACAACTAAACACAATGAAGGGAATTGCACGGCATCACCCTTCGTGCTTTTACTCTCAGCCTCACGATATAAATCAATAGATACGGCACGGCATCACCCTTCGTGCATTAACTCTCATAACGTGGCACGACATCACCCTTCGTGCATTAACACTCACAAAGTGGCACGACACCACCATTCGTGCATTAACACTCACCCTTACCATAATGCAATGAACAAATAACAATAGGGAGATAGAATAACAAGTACAAGCCTTACTTCAATATTTGGTTCCATAATATCAACCTCGACTTCGAAATCAATACCCAATTATCACCAGAAGATCCGTAAACATGATAAGAACGATCAATTTAACAATACTAGTCTAAACATGGATAACCTGAACAAAGGAAGTTATAATTGCAAGCAACCAAGCCCCCAACCACATGCTTTAACCCGACTATAACACATAAGTACTCGTCACCTCACATATATGTTGTTCCCCAATATCTAAACATGTAGCAAATAGACAAACAAATCATAGTCCCTTAAGTCAGGGTTAGACTCACTTACCTCGCTCCAAAGACCACTCAATGCTCAATTATCGCTTTTCCTCTAGAATCCATCTCCAAACCACTCGTATCTATCCACAAATGACTCAACAACAACAACAACCCAGTATAATTCCACTAGTGGGGTCTGGGGAGGGTAGTGTGTACGCAGACCTTACCCCTACCCTGGGGTAGAGAGGCTGTTTCCAAATGACCCTCGGCATCCTTCCCTCCAAGAACTCCCCACCTTGCTCTTGGGGTGACTCGAACTCACAACCTCTTGGTTGGAAGTGGAGGGTGCTTACCATCAGAGCAACCCACCTTGTCTCCACAAATGACTCAATAATATCAAATATTGCTAAAGAAATCAATTACAATGCATAAATTTAGATTCCCCAAACTTTCCCCCAAAAAGTCAAAAATCGACCCCGGGCCCGCTTGGTCAAAATTCGAGGTTCGGACCCAAATACATTCACCCACTCACCCCCGAGCCTGATTATATAATTTATTTTGAAATCTTATCTCAATTCGAGACCTAAATTCCAATTATGCAAAAATCCCTACTTCTACCCAAACCCCCAATTTCTACCATGAAAATCCTAGATTTTTGGTTGAAAACTCATGAAATGTAATAGGAAATTGAAATAAAGTAGGTTAGAATAACTCACCAACAAATTGGGGAAGGAAGAAAATATTTTAGGAAAATTGCCTCTAGGTCTTCTAGTTTTGAAACTTTTGAAAGAATAGCAAAATCTCGTAATTGGGACTGTTTTAAGTCACTGGTATCAGGTGTTCATCGTGTTCGCGTGAAACCTGATGCGTTCTCAAAGAGCATGGCCCAACTGGCTTATGCAATCGCGAGTAGCTCCACGTGTTGGTGAAGGTCTAACCCGCCTCACCTCCGTGTTCGCGAGACTGGGCTCGCGTTCGCGTAGAGTTACCTTAACTCCCATGGCCCATCTATCTAACGTTACGCGTTCGCGTGTGGCTGGTCGCATTCGCATAGAGCAGGCCCCATAATGCTCCGCGTTCTGACCAAGGTTTCGCGTTCGCGTACAACAAAAATCTCCCCCAACCCATTTTACCCTTCGCGATCGTGGGAGTATATTCGCGACCGCGAAGAAGGAAACACCAAAAACCAGCAGAAGTGAAAACCAGCAAACTTTCTAAGTTCAAATCATCCTGTAGCCTATCCGAAACTCACCTGAGCCCTCGGTGATCTAAACCAAAAGTGCATACAAGTCTAACAATATCATACAAACTTGCTCGCGCGATCAAATTGCCAAAATAACACCTAGAACTACGAATCGGACACCAAATCAAATGAAATTTTCAAGAAAACTTTAAAACTTCTATTTTCACAATCCAACGTCTGAATCACACCAAATCAACTCCATTTCTCATCCAATTTGACACACAAGTCATAAATATTATAGTGGACCTGTATCGGGCTTTAAAACCAAAATACGGACCCGGTATCAACAAAACCAAACATCAGTCAATTCTTAAAATCATTAAACCTTCAAATTTTAAATTTTTCATCAAAATTTCATATCTCGAGCTTCGGGGCTCGAAATTTGATTTCGGGCATACACCCCTAAATTACGATACGGACCTACCGGGACTCTCAAAATATAGATCCGGGTCCGTTTACTCAAAATGTTAACCAAAGTCAACTCACATAGTTTTCAAATCACAATTTTATATTATTCACAGTTTTTAACAAAAAAGCTTTTCGAAAACATGCCCTATTGCGCACGCAACTCGATGAGGGTAAAAATAAGATTTTTAAGGCTTCGAATCATAGAATTAGGTTTTAAAACATAATATGACCTATCAGGTCATCCCATTTCAGCCCAGGCCGCACCTGCCACTTCTCAGGCCGGAGGAGGTACTTATACACCTGTAGCTCATACTCCAGAGCAGGTAGTACAAGGACTTCATATACCGGGGGCACTACCAGCCCAGCCAGCTACAACTGTTTAGGCCCCGGTAGTCCCCGTTATGGTAGTTGATGAGCAGAGGAGACTTGAGAGATTTTGGAGGCTCTGAGCTCCATCATTTAGCGGTGCTGAGTCAGAGGATGCTCAGGGTTTTCTAGATAAGTGCCAGCAGATGCTTCTGACAATGGGTATTCTGGAGACCAGTGGGGTCTCGTTCACTACTTTTCAGTTTTCTGGGGCTGCCTTCAGATGGTGGGAGACTTATCAAAGGCACAGGTCGATCGGTGTTGTACCACTTACATGGCAGGAATTCTCCGTTCTCTTTTTGGAGAAGTTTGTGCCACAATCTCGCAGAGAGGAGCTGCGCAGAACAGTTTGAGTAGTTACGTCAGAATGGTATGTCTGTGATGCAGTACGAGATGAGATTTTTTGAGTTGGCTCGTCATGCAGTTTGGTTGGTTCTCACTGATAGGGAGAGTATTAGGAGGTTCATTGATGGCCTCACATATCAGCTACGGTTACTTATGAATCGGGAGAGAGTATCTGGAGATACTTTTGATGAGGTAGTTGACATTTCTCGGCAGATAGATACGGTCCGCAGCCAAGAGCGTGGAGAGAGGGAGGCTAAGAGGCCTCATGGTCCAGGTGATTTCAGCAGTGTTCCTTCAGGGGGTCAGTTTTACCGCGGTAGGGGTCGTCCTTACAGACACGCTCAGATGGGTCATCCAGTTCACTGTGGTGCATCATCCAGCTAGGGTTCATATAGTTCTCATCAGGCTCAGTCATCTATCAGTGCCCTGCCGGCCCAGAGTTCGTCCCGTGCTCCTTCAGTTCAGGGTTTATTTGCACCGGATGCTTCTATCAGTTATTCTGGTTCTCGGGGCCCGATTCAATCAGCACCACCACTAGTACCGGGGAGCTACTTTGAGTGCGGGGAATTTGGGCATATGTGGAGACAATGTCCTCGTCGCTCGGGAGGTCCAGTGCAACAGAGAAACTACGACTTCAGCACCAGTTACTTCACCACCCGCCAAACCATCTTTGGGTGGGGGTCAGTCAGCTAGGGGTCGCCCAAGAGGGGGAAGCCGATCAGGTGGCGGTCAGGCCTAATTCTATGCTTTTCCTGCCAGGCCAGATACCGTTGCCTCAGATGCAGTGATCATAAGTATTGTCTCAGTGTGCCACAGGGAAGCTTCTATATTATTTGACCCTGGTTCTACTTATTCGTATGTATCATCGTACTTTACTCATTATCTGGATATGCCCCGTGAGTCTTTAGTTTTACATGTTCGTGTATCTACGCCGGTGGAAGATACTATTATTGCGGACCGTGTATATTGGTCTTGTGTGGTAACCATTGGGGGACTGGAGACTAGAGTTGATCTCTTACTACTCAGTATGGTTGATTTCGATGTAATCCTGGGTATGGATTGGTTGTCTCCATGTCATGCTATTCTGGACTGCTATGCAAAAATCGTGACATTCACGATGCCGGGGTTGCCAAAGGTTGAATGGAGAGGTTCTCTAGATTTTGTTCCTAGCAGGGTAATTTCTTATTTGAAGGCCCAACGTATGGTGGGGAACGGGTGTTTGTCATATTTGGCTTTTTGTGAGAGATGTTGATGCACATACTTCTACTATTGATTCAGTACCGGCAGTGAGAGACTTTCCGGATGTATTTCCTGCAGACCTGCCGGGTATGTCACCCGATAGGGATATTGATTTCGGTATTGACTTGGTGCAAGGCACTCAGCCCATTTCTATTCTTCCGTATCATATGGCACCAATTGAGTTAAAAGAATTGAAAGAGCAACTTCAGGAAATCTTTGAGAAGGGGTTTATTAGGCCTAGTGTGTCACCTTGGGGTGCACCGGTTCTGTTTGTAAAAACAAAGAGGGTACTATGCGAATGTGCATCGATTATAGGCAGTTGAACAAAGTTACAATCAAGAATAAATATCCTTTGCCGCGTATTGATGACTTATTTAAACAGCTTCAGGGAGCGAGGGTGTTCTCCAAAATTGATTTGAGATCTGGGTATCACCAGCTAAAAATTCAGGATTCGGATATTCTAAAGACGACATTCAGAACTCGTTATGGCCACTATGAATTTCTTGTGATGTCTTTTGGGCTAACCAACAACCCAACAACATTTATGCACTTGATGAATAGTGTATTCCATCCATATCTTGATTTATTTGTTGTAGTATTTATTGATGATATCCTGGTATACTCACGTAGCTAGGAGGAGCATGCACAACACTTGGGTATTGTATTACAAAGATTGAGAGAGGAGAGACTTTATGCCAAATTCTCTAAGTTTGAGTTCTGGCTTAGTTCGGTGGCATTCTTGGGACATAGTGTCTAGTGAAGGAATTAAGGTGGATCCGAAGAAAATAGAGGCAGTTCAGTGTTGGCCCAGACCATCTTTAGTTACTGAGATTCAGAGTTTTCTTGGCTTGGATGGTTATTATCGTCGCTTTGTGGAAGGTTTCTCGTCTATTGCATCGCTTTTGACTAAATTGACCCAGAAAGGTGCTCCGTTCAGGTGGTCTGATGAGTGTGAAGAGAGCTTTCAGAAACTCAAGCTGGCTTTGACTACAACTCCAGTATTGGTGTTACCTATAGGTTCAGAGTCTTATGCTGTGTATTGTGACTCCTCGTATATTGGTTTCGGTGCAGTGCTTATGCAAGCCGGTAGGGTGATTGCCTATGCGTCCAGACAGCTAAAGGTACATGAGAAGAATTACCCGGTCCATGATCTTGAGTTAGCAACTATTGTTCATGCCTTGAAAATTTGGCGGCATTACTTGTACGGTGTCTAGTGAGAGGTATATACTGATCATCGGTGTCTACAACATTTGTTTAAACAGAAGGATCTTAATTTGCCGCAGCGAAGGTGGTTGGAGTTGCTTAAGGATTATGACACTACCATTCTCTATCATCCTGAAAAGGCCAATGTGGTGGCTGATGCCTTGAGTCGTAAGGTAGAGAGTTTGGGTAACTTAGTATACTTACCGGTAGAAGAGATGCCTTTAGCCTTGGATGTTCAGGCCTTGGCCAACCAGTTTGTTAGATTGGATGTTTTCGAGCCGAATCGAGTTTTGGCTTGTCTGGTTTCTCTGTCTTCTTTATATGATCGTATCAGAGAGCTCCAGTATGATGATCCCCATCTGCTCATCCTTAAGGACACGGTTCAACACGGTGATGCCAAGGAAGTCACTATTGGGAATGACAGTGTATTACAAATGCAAGGCATGCTATGTGTGCCTAATGTAGATGAATTGCGTGAGTTGATTCTCCAGGAAGCTCACAGTTTGCGGTACTCCATTCATCCAGGTGCGGCAAAGATGTATCAGGACTTGAGACAACATTATTAGTGGAGGAAAGTGAAGAAAGATATAGTTAGGTTTGTAGCTCGGTGTTTAAATGGTCAACAGATGAAGTACGAACATCAGAGACCGGGCGGATTACTTCAGAGACTTAAAATTCCAGAGTGGAAGGGGGAGCGTATTACCATGGACTTCGTAGTTGGGCTCCCACAGACTCTGAGGAAGTTTGATGTTGTTTGGGTGATTGTGGATAGATTGACCAAGTCCGCGCATTTTATTCCAGTTGGTACTACTTATGCTTCGGAACGGTTGGCTGAAATTTATATCTGCGAGATTGTTCGCCTACACGGTGTGCTAGTGTCTATCATTTCAGATCGAGGGATGCAGTTTACATCATAGTTTTGGAGAGCAGTACAACGAGAATTGGGCACACAGGTTTAGTTGAGTACAACATTTCACCCTCAGACGGACGGACAGTCCGAGCGCACTATTAAGATATTGGAGGATATGCTACATGCTTTTATCATTGATTTTGGGGGTTCTTGGGATCAATTTCTGCCACTCATGGAGTTTGCTTACAATAACGGCTATCAGTCAAGTATTCAGATGGCTCTGTATGAGGCTTTGTATGGGACACGGTGCCGGTCTCTGGTAGGTTGGTTTGAGCCAGGTGAGGCTAGGCTATTGGGTACTGACTTGGTTTAGGATGCTTTAGAGAAGGTCAAAGTGATACAGGAAAGGCTTCGCACGACACAGTCTAGACAGATGAGTTATGCCGACAGGAAGGTTCGTGATGTTGTTTACATGGTTAGGGAGAAGGTTCTGCTCAAGCTTTTACCCATGAAGGGTGTGTTGAGGTTCGAGAATAAGGGCAAGTTGATCCCTCGGTATATTGGGGCTTTTGAGATACTTAAGAAAATTGGGGAGGTGGCTTATGAACTTGCCTTGCCACCTAGTCTATCAAGCGTTCATCCAGTACTTCATGTGTCCATACTCCGAACGTATGTCGGGGATCCGTCTCATATTCTGGATTTTAGTACAGTGCAGCTGGACGGTAATTTGACTTATGATATGGAGTCGGTGGCTATTTTAGACCGGCAGGTTCGAAAGCTGAGGTCAAAGAACATAGCATCAGTGAAGGCACAGTGGAGAGGCCAGCCAGTCAAAGAAACTACTTGGGACATTGAGCAGGAGATGCAGAGCAAATATCCACACATATTTGAGACTCCGTGTATGATTCTAAACTCGTTCGAGGAAGAACGTTTGTTTAAGAGGGGGAGAATGTAACGATACGGCCGGTCGTTTTGAAAATTATAACCCCGTTCCCCTATTTACTGCTCAATTTATGCTTTACAGTTATTTTATGACTTACCGAGTTAGTTGGTTCAGGTCTAGAAGGAATTCAGAGTGAAATGTGACACTTAGTTTCTTAGTTGAAAACTTAAGTTGGGAAAGTTGGTCGGATATTGACTTATGTGTAAATGACCTCGGAATTTAATTTTGATAATTTCAGTAGCTCCGCATGGTAATTTTGGACTTAGGAGCGTGTCCGGGAAATTATTTGGAGGTCTGTAGTGGAATTAGGCTTGAAATAGCGAAAGTCAAATTTTTTCAGAATTTGACCAGGGGGTGACTTTTTAATATCGGGATTGAAATACGATTCTGAAAATTTTAATAGGTTTGTTATGTCATTTATAACTTGTGTGCAAAATTTGAGGTCAATCAGACTTGATTTGATAGGTTCCGGCATCGTTTGTAGAAATTGGAAGTTTCAAAGTTCATTAGGCTTGAATTGGGGTATGATTCGTGTTTTTAGCGTTATTTGATGTGATTTAAAGGATCGACTTAGTTTGTATGATGTTTTAGGACTTGTTGGTATATTTGGTTAAGGTCCTGGGGACCTCGGGTGAGTTTCGGATACTTAACGGATCGAAATTTGGACTTGGTAAACTACTGAAGAATGCTGGTTTTCGGTCACTGGTTTCCTTCTATGCGATCGTGTGAGAAGGTATGCGATCGCATAGGCTTGTTTGAGCAGAGGTGAGATTTGTTCAGTGTGATCACGTGAATGAACCCGCGATCACGTAGGCTTGTTGAGGCAGTGTTGATATTGTTCTTCGCGATTGCGTGAGGTCAACCGCGATCGCGTAGATTGGACCAGTCTGTGCTACGCGAACGCGTGGGTGTGATGACCTAAAATATCATCTTTAAAGTTAATAATTAATTCTATGTTCTAAAACCTCGAAAAGCACTATTTATCATTACTCGACTTGCGTGCGGAGTCCGTAAAATTTTTCGGAAAGTTTTTATGTGAAAAAAATGGATTAAAATATGAATTAGAGCTTTAAAACTCAATTGATTTGACTTTGGTCAACATTTTGATCAAACGGACTCAGATCAGTGTTTTGACAATTTTGGTAGGACCATATCATGATTTGGGACTTGGTCGTATACCCGGAATCAAATTCCGAGGCCCTTAGCCCGAGATATGGAATTTTAATAAAAAATTAAGAGTTTAGGTTCAAATAGTGACCGGATGTCGAATTATGTGCAAACGACCCCGGAATAGAATTTTGATGATTCCAACAGTTCCGTATGGTGATTTTGGACTTAGGGGCATGATCGGAATTTTATTTGGAAGTCCATAGTAAAATTAGACTTGAAATGGCTAAAACAGGAATTTAAGCTTGAAAGTTTGACCGGGGATTTGACTTTTTGATATCGGAGTCGGAATCCAGTTTCGAAAATATTTATAGCTCCGTTATGTCATTTATGACTTGCGTGCAAAATTTGAGGTCAATCCGACTTGATTTGATAGGTTCTAGCGTCATTTGTAGAAATTGAAAGTTTCAAAGTTCATTAGGCTTGAATCTATGTGTGATTCGTGTTTTTATTGTTGTTGGATGTGATTTGAAGATTCGATTAAGTCCGTATGATGTTTTAGGACTTGTTGGTATAATTGGTTGAGGTCCCGAGGGGCTCGGGCGTGTTTCGGATGGTATTCAGAGTATTTTCCTTCATTTTGGCACTGTTGGTAGCTGCTGATTTCTGGTATTTTAAACCTTCTTCGCGATCGCGTAGGTTGGGCTAGTCTGTGCATAGCGATCGCATGGCATTGTTTGAAATCACGTAAGGTTAGTTAAGGGCTGCTAAAGTTTTGTGCTTCGCGATCGCGTGAAGTGGGATGCGATCACGTAGATTTGAGACCTTGTGACTCGCGAACGCGTGAAGACGGTTGCGTTCGCATAGAGTAACGGAGCAGGAGTGGAGGTCACACGTTTGCTCTATGCGATCACATGAAGAGGACTCTGATTGCGTAGAGCTGGGAACTCTGTGCTTTGTGATTGCGTGAGGATATATGCGATCGCGTAGAGTTAATTTGGACAGTGCTAAATTGCGCTTCGCGATCGCGTGTGGATGTTTGCGATCGCGATGAGTAAAAACCTGGGCAAAACTTAAGAGAAATTGTGGTTTATCGATATTATCGGCTTGCCTAATATCGAGATAGGCGCCATCACGACATGTTAGGAATTTGGGCCGTTACAAGTTGGTATCAAAGCCTAGGTTACATAGTTCTCACGAGTCATGAGCAGGTTTAGTAGAGTCTTGCGGATCGGTACGGAGATGTCTGTACTTATCTTCGAGAGGCTGCGGAACCCTTAAGAAAATTTCACTTTCTTGTATTCTGTTGTGCGAATTTGTTGATTTTGGAAACTAAATTTCTGCTATTTTATTCTCTCACATATGGTGAGGTCACGTACTACCGGATCGAACGGTCAGCCACCAGTACCACCAGTTAGGGCCGCGAGAGGCCGGGGTCGTGGTAGTTGCTGAAGCCAAGGTAGAGGTCGAGGTGTAGCTCATACCACAGTTGGACCAGCAACTGTAGTACTACCAGTTGCTCCAGCTCAGGAGTAGATTCCAGATATAGCTGAGCCAACAGGATCAGCTCAGGCACCAACTGTGCCCATTGAGATTTCAGGCCTTCAAGAGACTTTGGCCCAGATATTGGCAGCTTGCACTGGTCTTGTTCAGGTGGTTTTGGCTCAGGCCGCACCTGCCGCTTCTCAGGCCTGGGGAGGTACTCATACCCCCGTTGCCCGTACTCCAGACCAGGTAGTACAGGGACTTCAGATACCAAGGGCACTACCAGCCCAGTCGGTTGTAGTTGCTCAGGCCCGGTAGCTCCTATTATGGCAGATGATGAGAAGAGAAGACTTGAGAGATTTGAGAGGCTTCAACCTCCACCATTTAGTTGTACTGAGTCAGAGGATGCCCAGGGTTTTCTGGATAAGTGTCAGTGGATGCTTCAGATAACGGGTATTCTAGAGACCAGTGGGGTCTCATTCACTACTTTTTTAGTTTTCTGGTGCTGCCTTCAGATGGTGGGAGTCTTACGAGAGGTGTAGGCCGGTCGGTGCAGCAACCCTTACCTAGCAGCAGTTCTCTGGTCTATTCCTGGAGAAGTTCGTGCCTCAGTCCCATAGAGAGAAGCTGCGCAGACAGTTTGAGCAACTTCGTCAGGGTGATATGTAATGCTATCTGGTTGATTCCCACAGACAGAAAAAGGATCAGGAGATTCATAGATGGCCTCACTTTTCAGCTGCGATTACTCATGACTAGAGAGAGAGTGTCTGGTGCTACTTTCGATGAGGTTGTCGACATTGCTGGTCAGATTGAGATGGTTCGTTGATAACTAGGAGTCTTAGCCTATTATTTACTTTCTTTTGCTTAGGTTTTGGGTCAAAATGTGTAAAGGTATTCCCGAAAACTAACTTAATGTGCTTGTTTGCAGGGTTTGGTCAAAATGAGGCAAAGAAGCCATAATCAACTCATGAAGGAGTTAAACCTGCACAAATCCAAGGCTGAGACTGGATCGCTGAGAGCGGCAGAAAAGCGCGGCCGCATAAGGACCACTGCTGAGGCGGCCACTATTACGCGGTTCGCGAAAGTAGATTCAAAGAAGCTGCTTTGAGTACTAAAATCACCGTTGACCATGTTGGAAAAATGCGGCCGCGAAATCTTTTGCGCGGCCACGAAGGGATTTCCGTTGAGAGTGCATCTTGAGGTTCAGAGACCCTACAAGTCAGGCTTAACTGAAGAACGCAGTCCGCGTACAAATTACGTGGCCGCGATGGAAGCACGTTCGGATGCGGTTGAATTTACACGGTCTGCAAAATTAAGCCCAATCCAAGACCAGTATTGAAGAAATGTGGACCGCGCTCATTATTACGCAGCCGCGAAAGCTCAAGCGCGGACGCGGTCAGAATTACGCGTCCGCGAATCCTTCGCAGGGGCATTTTTGTCCAAAAAATTTAGCCTAGTATAAATAGATCCTTTTATCAATTTTAGGTTAAGTTTTGTTGAGTAGAGCACGTGAACAACTGGTTTTTCCCTTTTTGGGCAATTTTAGAGTAGATTTACCTTCAAACTTTAGATTTTCATCTTGTAGTTTAATATTATGGCTTATATTTCATCTTTATCTTTAATTTCTGCTGCTATTATGAGTATCTAGACACCATATCTAGGGTTGTTACCCAACCTTAGTATGGGTATTTAATGGGTCTTGAATTTTAGGACTTAATTATTTTTGAGTTAGTGATATTTAGCCTAATTTATGCTAAAATTGTAGAATTAGTGGTTGCAAACACTGATTCATGCCTTTATGACTTAGGCTCTTCTTGAGAAAAAGAGACTAAGTCTAGGAAGATTAGGCTAACAAGGAATTAGGGCGAACTCAAAAGATTGATGGCCCCAATTAAAGAGTTAAACCTAGATATAGTAATACCCGACTTGAGCAAATTTCACTTGTATTGTATGAACACCCATTTGGGCTTGAAAAAGCCAAATCGGGAAAAGTCACTCAAACTACCGAGAGGTATAGAGTGAAAATTTATGTGTGATGGTTATATCACGACCCCAATCATAACAAGCTTGTCCTAGATTCTTGATACCCATTAGATACTCACCTAGGCGGAAGTCACTTCCCTAGTGACTTTTAATACTTGAAAACTTTCACCAAAAATATTGTACTTAGCTTACACTCAGCATACAACAAGAACAACAACAACAACCCAGTATAATCCGACTAGTAGGGTCTGGAGAGGGTAGTTTGTATGCAAACCTTACCCCTACCCTAGGGTAGAGAGGCTGTTTCCGATAGACCCTCGGCTCCCTACCTCCAAGAACTCCCCACCTTGCTCTAGGGGTGACTCGAACTCACAACCTCTTGGTTGGAAGTGGAAGGTGCTCACCACTAGAGCAACCCACTCTTGTCCTTACACTCAGCATACTATAGTATAAAATTAGAATAGAATCAATCGCAACAATGTTTGGAAGTGCAATTAGGAACAACACGCACATCTAGATTAGTTAGATACCCAACTCCAAACCAAATTAACTCCCTGTGGAAATAGATACCGACCTCGTTGGGTAAAACTGCATCGACCATCCTCGCTACTCTATAGTTGTATAGGTTTGGACCCGATCACCTTTTGGCACCGTTGCCGGGGAGTTAGACGGTGTTGGCTATCTATCTAACTATTCGTGTGTCTTTGTTTTCCTTCTGTTTTTCTAACTTTTGTGTATCAATCACTTTAGATAACAAATGGCTCATAATGATGATCTCGGACATGTTCTTCTGGGGGAGGAGGTAGATGACAATGGTGAGGATGAAGTTAATCTAGAACCTCAAGTCAAAGAAGAGGCTGCTAGGCTAATGACAATATTCCAAACCCTCCCCCACCACCTCCACGGGCGGCACACCGGTTGCTACCCAATGAAGGTTACGCAATTGCAATTGTCCCGCCCCAGATTCGGGCGGGCAATTTTCAAATTACAAATGTCATGCTGACCCTATTGGAGCAACGGGGCTTCTTCACTAGAGCTCCTCATCAGAATGCATACAAGCATCTAAAGGGTTTTGTAGACACATGCTGGGGACCAAGCAGACAAACGTGTCGGAGAACGCTCTGAGATTGAGACTTTTCCCATTTTCACTTAGAGGGAAAGCTTTGGACTGGCTCGAAAGGCTACCCAACCACTCCATACACACGTGGGATGAGTTGGCAGAAAAGTGTATAGCCAAGTTTTTCTCACCGAGTCATATGGCAGCATTGAGGGATGAGATCTTAGCCTTTAAACAAGAACCTAATGAACCCCTACATGAAATCTGGGATCGATACCGGACAATGGTCAGGGAATGCCCAAACAATGATATGACTGAAGCAATGATTCAGCAGACATTCTATAGGGGCATCAACATGACCAACCAATGTGTGGTAAATCAGCTAGCTGGGGGAAATCTTATGAAAATGCCTTATGCTGATGCTTGTGACATACTTGATGAGATGGCTGACACATCCTCAGCTTGGCAGAGTCGGGCAAATGTTCCTCAGGGTGACCCTAATGTCATCCATATTCACAAGGAACTTCATGATCACGGACAAGCCAGAGCCGAGTTGAAAACTACTATAAATCAGTTAGCGAAGGCCTAGCTTCAACAAGTTCAAGGGACAAAGCAAGTAAATGCCATGGAAGGGGTAAATGTCATGGTCAACAAGAGGAGACAACGCGGTCAACAAGTGCAAAACAATCAAGATTAATATGAGCAAAGTGGTAGTGGTTACAATCAAGACGATTCTTATGATGATCAAAGTGAGGAAGTGTTATATGCCAATAACTACCACGGTCAATAGAGCAATGCTCCATCTCAACAATGGAGACCGCAAGGGAACAATCAAATTGGGGCAACCAAGGCCAATGGAATTGGAATAATGGCAACAACAACAACTCAAACAATTGGGGGAACAACAATCAAAATTGGGAGAACAACAATAACAATTGGGGCGGAAATGGAAATCAAGGGGGTTGGAATAATAATAATCAAGGCAACCGGGGGGCGGGCTTTCAAAGGCCCCCGATGTATCAACAACCCAACAATCTGCCTTCATATTCGTCTCAAGTGAAAAGTTCCTCAAACAATGAGATGGGGCGGATAGAGAGTATGTATAAAAAAATGATGGAAAGGAATGCTAACTCCGATGACCAAATAGCCTCCCATACTACCTCTATTCGTAACTTGGAAGTACAAATGGGTCAAATTTCTCAAGCATTGAATACTCTCCCTAAAGGGGCACTACCAAGTGAGACGGTAGTAAACCCGAAGGGTGGGAACAATACAGGCCATGCTATGGCGGTGACCACAAGAAGCGATAGAGGTGGAGATGCAAGTACCTCTAATCCAAAGAAAATTGTGAGTGATGATGTTGCGTTGCAAGAAGATGATGAGATTCAAGCTAATGATGAGGATGTGAATAATGAAGTGAGGATCAATATTGATGACAACATGAAGGAGACTCAAAATGATGTGAACCCATCTAGGGAACGCATGATAGACATACCGGAAACGGTAGTGCCTAAAACCAAGGCCCCTTTGCCAAGGCCTCCTCCACCGTATCCTCAAAGGCTTGCAAAGCAAAATAATGAAAACCAATTCAATAAATTTATTGAGATGATGAAAAGTTTGTCAATCAATGTGCCCTTGGTGGAAGCTCTCGAACAAATGCCGGGATATGCCAAGTTCATGAAGGACATGGTAACTAAGAAGAGGTCTATGAATTTTGAGACCATCAAAATGACTCATAAAGTGAGTGGAATTGTGCACTGGATATCTCCAAAGCTTGAAAATCCTGGTGCCTTTACAATTCCATGCACCATTGGTAGCGCCGAGTTTGCAAAAGCCTTGTGTGATTTGGGAGCAAGTATTAATTTGATGCCATATTCCGTGTTCAAGACACTAGGTATTGGGCCACCAAGAGCTACTTCCATGAGATTACAAATGACAGATCGGACAATGAAAAGGCCGCTTGGTATTATTGATGATGTTCTAGTCCGGGTCGACAAGTTAATTTTGCCTGCTGATTTTGTGATTCTTGACTGTGAAGTCGACTATGAGGTACCTATAATATTGGGGAGACCTTTCCTAGAAACAGGGAAGGCATTGGTTGATGTGGAAGTAGGGGAGCTCACCTTCCGAGTGGGCGATGAAAAAGTTATATTCCACGTGTGCAAATCAATGAGGCAACCAAATATCAATGAAGTTTGCTCTTTTGTGGATCTTGTGACGGCAGTGATAGTTGATGACACGAGTGCCATGATCAATGTGGAAGATGCTTTGGAAGCTGTATTGTTAAACCATGAGGATGATGATAAGGAAGGCTTGGTTGAATGTACAAATGCATTGCAAGGAATGGGATCCTACTCATATGGGCCCCGTAAACTTTTCTTGGACTCGGAAAACCGGAAGACTCCACCAATAAAGACCTCTATCGAGGAGCTACCAACATTGGAGTTGAAGCCTTAGCCTTCACACCTCAGGTATGAATTCTTAGGCCCTTCTTCCACATTACCTGTTATTCTTTCTGCTTGCCTAACTAACGTGCAGATAGACTCCACCCTTGCAGCGCTTCAAAGAAGGAAAAAGACAATTGGATAGACTTTGGCTGACATTCGGGGTATAAGCCCCACCTTTTGCATGCACAAAATTATACTAAAGGATGATGCCAAACTCTCCGTGGAACATCAAAGGAGGTTGAACGAGGCTATACAAGAGGTCGTCAAGAAGGAAATTATCAAGTGGCTTGATTCAAGGGTTGTGTACCCTATCTCGAATAGTTCATGGACTTCACCGGTACAATGTGTGCCGAAGAAGGGGTGTATGACTATGGTCACAAATGAGAAAAATGAGTTGATCCCCACTCGTACTATCACCGGATGGAGGGTATGTATGGACTATAGAAAGCTGAATAAAGTGACCCGTAAAGACCACTTTCCATTGCCCTTTCTTTATCAAATGTTGGACAAACTTGCCGGGCGTGCCTACTATTGTTTTTTGGATGGGTGCTCAGGGAACAACCAGATTTTCATTGCACCGGAAGACCAAGAGAAAACCACCTTCACATGTCCGTATGACACATTTGCATTCTCACGGATGCCGTTTGGTTTGTGTAATGCACCGGCTACCTTTTAGCGGTGTATGATGGCAATATTTACGGATATGGTGGAGGACTTCCTCGAAGTGTTCATGGATGATTTTAGTGTTGTGGTGGACTCATTTGAAGAATGCTTGGATAATCTTGACAAAGTGTTGGCCCGATGTGAAGAAACCAACCTAGTGCTTAATTGGGAAAAAATGTCACTTTATGGTTGAGGAGGGCATTGTCCTCGGCCATAAGATCTCAAAAAATGGTATTGAAGTGGACAAAGCAAAAAGTGAAGTTATTTCAAATCTCCCTCCTCCTACTTTCGTCAAGGGAGTTAGGAGCTTTCTTGGGCACGCAGAGTTCTACCGAAGGTTTATCAAGGATTTCTCAAAAGTGGTGAACCCTTGTACAAGATGCTAGAAAAGGATGCAAAGTTTGTGTTCAATGAAGATTGCATGAAAGCTTTTGAGCTTCTCAAGTATAAATTGACAACCACTCCCATCATTACCGCACCCAAATGGAGCTTACCATTTGAGCTCATGTGCGATGCTAGTGATGTTGCGGTAAGAGCGATTTTGGCGCAAAGGGTCAACAAGATATTTCATTCGGTCTATTATGCAAGAAAAATGATGAATGACGCCCAAGTCAATTATATGGTGACCGAGAAAGAGTTACTAGCCATTGTCTTCGCCATGGAAAAGTTCAGGCCGTATCTCATAGGCACCAAAGTGATTGTGCACACCGATCACGCGACACTCCGTTACTTGATGACAAAAAAGGACTCGAAGGCTAGGTTGATGAGATGGGTACTTCTGCTTCAAGAGTTTGACCTTGAAATCACTGATATAAAAGGAAGTGATAATCAAGTGGTGGACCACTTGTCCCACTTAGAAGAGGAGGGGAGGCCCCATGATGGCCTCGAAATTAATGATTCGTTCCCGGATGAACAACTCCTCTTTATGTCTTTGAATGGTATGCCTTGGTTCGCCGATGTGGCTAACTTTCTTGTGACCGGCATTGTCCCGAGTGAGCTCTCTTCAAACCAAAGGAAGAAACTCAAATGGGACAGCTTGGATTATTATTGGGACGAGCCCTATCTTTTCAAGATTTGCAATGATGGTGTGATCTGGAGATATGTTCCGGAAGAGGAGCAAATGAATATTCTTGATGCTTCCCATTCCTCGCCCTATGGTGGTCATCATGGTGGGGCGAGAACTCCTTCAAAGGTTCTTAGTTGTGGATTTTATTGGCCTACTCTGTATAAAGATGCAAGTGAGCTTGTTAAGAGGTGTGATGAATGCCAAAGAGCTGGTGGAATTTAGAAGAAGGATAAAATGCCTCTCACCACTATTCTGGAGATCGATATTTTTGACATGTGGGGCATAGACTTCATGGGGCCTTTTGTGAGTTCGTGTGGTAATACTTACATTCTTGTTGCTGTTGATTATGTTTCCAAGTGGGTTGAAGTTGTAGCTTTGCCCAACAATGAGGCATGGAGTGTGGTGACTTTCTTAAAGTAAAATATCTTCACAAGGTTTGGCACTCCTAGGGCGATCATCAGTGATGGGGTTTCTCATTTCTACAACAAGACCTTCGACACTTTACTTTCCAAGTATGGTGTCAATCATAAGGTGTCAACCCCTTATCATCCCCAGACTAGTGGACAAGTTGAGGTCTCCAACAGGGAGATAAAGAGCATATTATCAAAAACTGTCAATGCAAACCGGACTGATTGGTCAATGAAAATTGACGATGTATTGTGGGCTTATAGAACTGTGTATAAGACTCCAATTGGTATGTCTCCGTACCGGTTAGTATTTGGGAAAGCATGCCATCTTTCGGTTGAGTTAGAGCACAAGGCCATGTGGGTGCTCAAGAAGTTAAACCTTGAATGGGATATAGCAGCCAATCTCCGGGTAGAGCAACTCAATGAACTTGATGAATTCTGGTTTCATGCCTATTCCAGCTCGTCCTTGTATAAGGACAAGATGAAGTACTTACATGACAAATATGCCCGAAATAAAGAATTCAATGAGGGTGACTTGGTTATTCTATTCAACTCTCGGTTACGACTGTTTTCGGGCAAGCTCAATTCAAAATGGAGTGGCCCTTTTGAGGTGGTGCACGTGACTCCGTTTGGTGCTCTTGACCTGAAAAACAAAAATGGTGAAATCTGCAGAGTTAATGGGCACCGAGTAAAGCATTACCTCGGCAAGTTTGATGATAGCCATGTGGTGGCATTGATCAAATTACAATGATGTTGGTAACATGCGACGTGCCGCGACGTTAAATCAGGCGCTCCTTGGGAGACAACCCATGTGTTTTTCTTTCTCTTTTGATTTTCTTTTTCTTCTTAGATCAAGCTTTACTTTGAACTAACTGGTTGTGAGCTTTGTGTAGGAATTGCTTGTGCAGTACAGGATTGTTGCTGAAAAAACAATTTGCCTAAGTGTGGGGAATTACGCAGACCGCGCTCAAAATTTCGCGGTCAACAAGAGTTTTTCGTGGGGGTGCAATTTGTCAACGAGCGCGGACTTGAAAAGTCCAGAATATCAACTCTCTAAAGTTGTATTCACGTCCGCGTTTGTAATTTTGTGGCTCATGTTGATCTTACGCGGCCGCGCTCGTTAATCCGCTCTCAGCGGGCCTGTTTCTGAAAAGGCGTTTCAAAAGGTAAAAAGCGCGGACCGCTGTGGAATTCCGCGGACCACGCTTAGGTAAGTCGGTGGAACCTCTTGGGTTGGTATAAATAGGAAGTCTTTAGGACTTTACACTTTTCGAACCCCACACTCTCACCGAAATAGACTATTGTTCATCTTCCCCTTCTTACACTTTCAATTTCATATCTCATTAATCAAGAAGTAATTTCCTACTACAAATCCGTATCTGGTATGCTCAAATCTTTACATTAATTTCATCTTTTGATTTTATTTTCTTCTAGTTTTAATTTTTCTTTTTAGTTAGGGTTTAATACATGCCACAATCTCAAAATCATGCTTAATTGATGCTTAAATTCATGTGGGTAATCGCTTTACTTGCCTAATGGGGGATAGGGTTAATAACTATGCATGTTAATTGCATTACTTTTTACACTTAGTGAAAACCCTAGGTTTCAAATGTACCAGTGCCAGTTTTTGTTTGAATTCCGCTGACCGCGGTCCGCATTCTTTAATTTGCGAGAGCTGAGTATGGTTGCATGTTTGCGGACGCGATGATTCTTCTGAGGTCCGCATTTGAACTTACGCGTCCGCGTCCAAAATACGCGGTTCGCGCTCATGAGTTTCAGAGAGTTTGACAAATTAATTTTGCGGCCGCGTTCATTTTTACGCGGTCCGTGTTTCATCTTTTACGGCCTCATCCCAAATTACGCGGTCCGCGGAAGACCATGATCAGAAAGTTGGTAGTCTGAGTCCAACCTCTTTCGCGGCCGAGCTCCTTTTTATGCGGATCGCGCTGACCATTCCGCGGACGTGCTCCTTTTTATGCTGTCAGCGGATCCCTGCTTTGAGAAACAATATGATCATATCATCTGCTTTCCTTTGTTGATTCATTGAACCATAATACTAATAAGCTTTCACTGATTGTGTATGCAGATAATGGTGTGATCTCATGGCGGACCTGAGAAATCACAAGGGAGGGTAGAATCCTCCCGAGGCAGGGGTAGAGGGAAACAGATTGCATCCTTAGCACCTAAAAAGGTCATTGGCAAGAAACAAACCATCCGGAGACCCACTCCCGACTCTTCTGAGACTAGTGACTATGTCCCCTCCCGGGAGATTTCTGAAAGGGAAGCTGCACAACCCCAACAAGAGGCTCAATCACAGCCCTAGCGCCTCATCGATAAATCTACCTCCCTGTCTTGCTCGTCTGATGGCTCGGGAGGAGGTAGTGTGACTTCCACACCACCTGCCCCACCTGCTGCAACTATGGCCTCAACAACGGCTCCAATTAATATTAATGATGAAGAGGATGTCCCGGATTACGGGAAAGGTGGTGATACCCGGGTTGGAGGTTTGATTAGATCAAGGAAGTCGGCAGTGTGGCAAGATAGGTTCGTGAGTGAGAAAGCCTACCATAAATTCTGGGAATGGTGGCCACAAAGATCGTTCACCCTTGAGCGGCATTTCATAGAAAGAGATCTTCTAACCCACAATCCCAATGTGAAGAAGCAATTTGATGAAAGAGTGGGTGGAAATTCTTCACTAGCAAGCTACTAGAGGCCAATGAGTACTTAGTCAAAGAATTCTACAGCAATGTCTCTCACATCAAAAAGGGCACCTATGTGACTAAGGTACGGAACCGGAAGATCAGATTTGATGGCAAGACACTGAACACATATGTCGGGTTTGATGATGTGAACAAATCTATGTACTTGGAGAAGTTGGCATTAGATGAGGCAGCTCGTCTAAGGCTTGCAGAGGTGATAGCCATCCCTGGGTCATCACCGGCTTGGCTTACACCTGGGGTCCATATTCATAAAAACACTTTGAGCTTTGAAGCAAAAGGGTGGTGCACCTTCGTCTGCAGCCGCCTTGATCCGTGCCTGCATGATAGTAACATTCCACTCTCCCGGGTGATCCTCATAGCATCCATCATGGAAGGGTACCCAATAAATGTGGGGAACCTCATGGCCCGAAACATATCTAAGGAAACCGGGAAGGAAGAAATGTCCTACCCTTACCCCAATTTCATCACTATGTACCTAGAGGACCAAGGGGTTGAGGGGAGACACTTTGACACGAAGGTGAAGCCGAAAAGGTCCTTCTCTTGGTACAGCCTTCAGTGAGAAGACAATCCCAAGTCCAAAGGCAAAGCCACTACCTCCGCTGGTCAGTCTGAAGAGCCAAGGGTAGTGGCTACTGGGTCCGAGTCTTCCATAGCCGAAGGTTCATCTGCTGATATGCCACCTCCATCCTCAGGGCCATCAGTCTCTGCCCCACTATATGTGCCTTCCTCTTCAGCTTACCCTCAGACTGCATTGCGGGTTAATCAGACTTTATCCAGCATCAACAACTGGATACAGGTAGCTACATCAAAGCTATCTTCCTTATCCAGTGCAGTCATAGCATAGGTAGCTCCAGCACAACTTCAGATGCTTTCGTCAGTGGAGGATTCATTGAAGAAGATCCTTGACAACCAAAAGCAAATTCTGGAGACTCTGGGTACTCATGCGAAGGTAATCAAGGAGATGGGAAAACAGATCAAGAAGGTGAAGAAGAATCAAGAGCTGTTAAAGAAAGAGGTGGAGAAGCTTACTTCCACCAACGATATTCCTCTAGACCTCCTTATGGAGGAGACTGCACCTGCAGCACAAACATCACATGCATCAGAGCAGGAGGCTGACAGAGCACCGGTGAGAAGATTTGTGATACCCTAGCCCGAGGACCTAGAGATCCAGTTAGAGGATCTTGATGGTGCTTAGACAAATACCACATAGGGAGTTTTCTTTACTTTATATCCCTCCCCTGATCTTATTTTTACTTTTAGCATTGAGGACAATGCTAACTTTTATTTGGGGTGGGGGTGGTCTTATTTTGATTTGATGACTTTGAAGACTGGCATGTAATAATTACGATACTATTTTTCTTTATTTTTACGTATCGTTATTTTCATTTTCATTATTTTTCACTTTTGTTATGAATATAACTTTACCATTCCATGTATATATGCATCCCCATTTTGTGTATATTCGTTTCACTCCCCTATTGTACATATTCATTTTACTTTCCGTATTTTACTTTATAACTTCTTTTGTAATTTTCCTTAATAGCTTAGCTTCTTATTTCCTTTAGTAGTTTCTTTTTGAGTTTGTAGCCTCTTTTTACATTTCTGCGTGATCAATAAGCCTTTGGTTTTCTTAATGCCATGGTTCTTTCCAAAGGTGGATGTTGTGTGAACCGGGTGGCTCTTCCCAACGGTGGATGGCGTGACAACCTTCTTAAGGGATTGAGTCTGTTTTCCTTTCTGTTTATATATATAGTAGTAATGAATAAATATGTCTCAAGCAGGCTTCACTTGGCCCTAACACACTTACCTTTGACCTCATGGTTAAAGACAAGTCTGTTGACGAGATTAGCTCTAGTTGTGACCTTTAGACTCTTAAGTTGACTACAACTATCATCAAGTGGTTTCCTTGAGCCATCTGTGATATTCAATCTTAGCTTGGGTTGTCGTGGGCCCTCGACTCTGTTCTCTTTAACAATCTATTAGCTTGAGAGGGATGTGAGGTATTGAATTGCAAGTTCAAGTCCCGTACCAATAAGTCTAGAACTTGCCCTGAATGTTTGTCTAGGCAAAATTCTAAGTGTAGCTCGACTTGAGAAGTGATTATAGGCTCTCCTTGGTCCCATTTGAACATTTGAAAACTTTCGTAACCTACCATTATGATATCTTTAGTCAACCCCTTTGAGCCTAAGCCATTTTAATTCAATAACCTCATTACAAGCCCTCATCCGTTTTATAATGACCCTCTCTTGGCACCTAATCTTTTCTTAGCATTCATGATAAACATTTGGCAAAAACATAAGTTTGGGGGAGAGACGAGGAATTACAAAGTGATGAAAGCTTCAAAGAACAAAAAGAATTGATGGAAAGGAAAGGCAAAGAAAGGATGAAAAAACCAAAAAGAAGCATGTCAAAAAGAAAGTAAAGGTTGAAAGGATTCAAGAAAACAATGTTGAAAGGCAAGGAATGATGATAAAAAGGAGAAAACTGATTGTCATGAACAAGAAAGAGTGACAATGTGTCTCTCTAGTTCCCCTGAGGAAGAAGAAAATGACTCAAAGAGTCAAGAAAGTATGAACCAAAATGAGAAAATGGAGTGCTTAAGGAAAGATGAAACCATCATAGTTCATTGTATCCTACCTTGATCCAAAAAGTCTTCATTACAACCTGCTAAAGCCCTATATGATTTCAAGTTGAGTGAGCTTGCATTAGTGGTGATTTACATAAGGGGCAAGCTTATGGTACTTAGTGCCGGACTTGTAGCATTCTTTTGAGAGTGATGAGCGCACTTCTTTACAATCCTTGTTTTGAGTGTCACATTCTATAAAGTGAGATTTGCTCATATGGAGTAGAGAAGGAGGAGTTTGGGATCCACAATGACCTACGTGAGAGAGCAAACTTCCTTGATGAATTGAGTCAACTCTTGATGCTTTTGTGTCACATTAGAACTATGGAAGTCATAGCATTATGTTGTTGATAATGCATTTGTGTTGAGGGTAATTGTTCGTCCCAATTGATGTTTGATGAAGTCACCTTAGGACAACTGAAATTTTCAATTCTTTTTCTTGTGGAGGTGGGAATTACCTTGTTTGCTTTAGGACAAGCAAAATTTTAAGTTTGGGGGAGTTGATAACTAGGGGTTTTAGCCTATTATTTACTCTCTTTTACTTAGATTTTGGGTCAAAAATGTGTAAAGGTATTCCCGAAAACTAACTTAATGTGCTTGCTTGCAGGGTTTGGTCAAAATGAGTCAAAGAAGCCATAATCAACTCATGAAGGAGTCAAACCTGCACAAATCCAAGGTTGAGAATGGAGCGCTGAGAGGGGCAGAAAAGCACGGCCGCGTAAGGACCACCACTGAGGCGGCCACTATTATGCAGTCTGCGAAAGTAGATTTAGAGAAGCTTCTTTGAGTACGAAAATCACCGTTGACCGCATTGGAAAAATGTGGCCGCAAAATCTTTGGCGCAGCCGCGAAGGGATTTCCGCTGAGAGCGTATATTGAGGTTCAGAGACCCTGCAAGTCAGGCTTATCTGAAGAATGCGGTCTATGTCCAAATTAAGCAACCGCGATGGAAGCACACTCGGACGCGGTTGAAATTATTTGGTCCACGAAATTAAGCCTAATCCAAGCCCAGTATTGAAGAAACGCGGACCGCGCTCATTATTACGCAGCCGCGAAAGCTCAAGCGCGGACGCGGTCAGAATTACGCGTCCGCGAATCCTCCGCAGGGGCATTTTTTTTGAAAATTTCAGCCTAGTATAAATAGATCCTTTTATCAATATTAGGTTAAGGTTTGTTTAGTAGAGCAGGTGAACAGATGGTTTTTCCCTTTTTGGGCAATTTTAGAGTAGATTTACCTTCAAACTTTAGATTGTCATCTTGTACTTTAATATTATGGCTTATATTTCATCTTTATCTTTGATTTCTGTTGCTATTATGAGTAGCTAGACACCATAGCAAGGGTTGTGACCCAACCTTAGTGTGGGTATTTAATGGGTCTTGAATTTTAGGGCGTAATTATTTATGTGTTAGTGATATTTAGCCTAATTAATGCTAAAAATATAGAATTAGTGGTTGCAAACACTGATTCATGCCTTTATGACTTAGGCTCTTCTTGAGAAAGAGGGACTAAGTCTAGAAAAAGTAGGCTAACAAGGAATTGGGGCGAACTCAAGAGATTGACTGCCCTAATTAAAGAGTTAAACCTAGAGATAGTAATATCCGACTTGAGCAAATTTCACTTGTATTGTATGAACACCCATTTGGTCTTGAGAAAGCCAAATCGGGTAAAGTCACTCAAACTACCAAGATGTATAGAGTGAGCATTTATGTGTGATGGTTATATCACGACCCCAATCATGACAAGCTTGTCCTAGATTCTTGATACCCATTAGATACTCCCCTAGGCGGAAGTCACTTCCCTAGTGCCTTTTAACACTTGAAAACTTTCACCAAAAATATTATACTTAGCTTACACTCAGTATACTATAGTATAAAATTAGAATAGAATAAATCGCAATAATATTTGGAAGTGCAATTAGGAACAACACGCACATCTAGATTAGTTAGATACCCAACTCCAAACCAAATTAACTCCCTGTGGAAATCGATCCCGACCTCATTGGGTATCTACCATCCTTGCTACACTATAGTGGTGTAGGTTTGGACCCGATCATTCGTAGCCAGGAGCGGGTTGAGAGGGAGGCTAAGAGGCCTCGTGGTTCTGGTGATTTCAGCGGTGTTCCTTCAGGGGGTCAGTTTTACCGCGGTAGGGGTCGTTCTTACAGACACGCTCAGGCGGGTCGTCCAGCTCATCATGGTGCATCAGCTAGCCACGGTTCTTATAGTGCTCACTCAGACCAGTCTTCATTTAGTGCACTACCAGCGCAGAGTTCTCATCATACGTCGTCTGCTCAGGCTTCTTCAGGTAATTCTTTAGGTTATCAGGAGCAGCAGTTCCGTCAGAGGAGGGGTTTTTTAGAGTGCAGAGAATTGGGTCATTTCAAGAGAGATTGTCCTAGGTTGTTGAGTGGGGCTCCATAGTAGAGTTCTCGACCAACGTCTCCAGCTCCAGCAGTTACACCACCCGCCCAGCCAGCTCGGGGTGGGGGTCAAGTAGCTAGGGGTTGCCCAAGAGGGGGAGGCTGATCAGGTGGCGGACAGGCTCGATTCTATGCTTTTCCTGCTAGGCTAGATGTTGTTGCCTCAGACGCAGTGATCACAGGTATTATTTCAATGTGCCACATGGAGGCTTCTATATTATTTGATCATGGTTCCACTTATTCATATGTATTATCGTATTTTGCTCATTACCTGGATATGCCCTGTGAGTCCTTAGTTTCACCTGTTTGTGTATCTATACCGGTGGTCGATATTATTATTGTGGACCGTGTGTATCGGTCGTGTGTGGTGACTATTGGGAAATTAGAGACTAAAGTTGATCTCTTATTACTTGGTATGGTTGAGTTCGATGTAATCCTGGGTATGGATTGGTTGTCTCCATGTCATGCTATTCTGGACTGTCACGCAAAAATCGTGACGTTGACGATGCCGGGGTTGCCAAAGGTTGAATGGAGAGGTTCTCTAGATTTCTTTCCTAGCAGGGTAATTTCTTATTTGAAGGCCCAACGTATGGTTGAAAAGGGATGTCTTTCATATTTGGCCTTTGTGAGAGATGTTGATATTGATACTCTATTATTGATTCAGTACCGGTCGTGCGAGACTTTCCGGATGTATTTCCTGCCTGTCGGGTATGCCACTCGACAGGGATATTGATTTTGGTATTGATTTCGTGTAGGTCACTCAACCGATTTCTATTCCTCTGTATAGTATGGCACTAATTGAGTTAAAATAATTGAAAGAGAAACTTCAGGAACTCCTTGAAAAGGGGTTTATTAGGCCTAGTGTGTCACCTTGGGGTGCACCGATTCTGTTTGTGAAAAAGAAAGATGGTACTATGCGGATGTGCATTTACTATAGAAAGTTGAACAAAGTGACGATCAAGAATAAATATCCTTTGCCGCGTATTGATGACTTATTTGACAAACTTCAGGGAGCGAGGGTCTTCTCAAAAATTGATTTGAAATCTAGGTATCACCAATTGAAAATTCAGGATTCAGATATTCTGAAAACGGCATTCAAAACTCGTTATGGCAGCTATGAATTTCTTGTGATGTCCTTTGGGCTAACCAATGCCCCAGCAGTATTTATGCATTTGATGAATAATGTATTTCGGCCATATCTTGATTTATTTGTCGTAGTATTTATTGATGATATTTTGGTGTACTCACGTAGCCAGGACGAGCATGCACAACACTTAGGTATTGTATTACAGAGGCTGAGAGATGAGAAACTTTATGCCAAATTCTCTAAGTGTCAGTTCTGTCTTAGTTCGGTGGAATTCTTGGGACATATAGTGTCCAGTGAAGGAATCAAGGTGGATCCGAAGAAAATAGAGGTAGTTTAGAATTGGCCCAGACCATCCTTAGTTACTGAGATTCGGAGTTTTCTCTGCTTGCCCGATTATTATCGTCGTTTCGTGGAGGGTTTCTCGTCTATTGCATCACCTATGACTAAATTGACCCAGAAAGGTATTCCGTTCAGGTGGTCGGATGAATGTGAAGAGAGCTTTCAGAAGCTCAAGACAACTTTGACTACAGCTCCAGTATTGGTGTTGCCTACAGGTTCAGAGTCTTACACTGTGTATTGTGACGCGTCACGTATTGGTCTCGGCACAGTGCTGATACAAGACGATAGGGTGATTTCCTATGCGTCCAGACAGTTAAAGGTATATGAGAAGTATTATCTAGTCCATGATCTTGAGTTAGTAGCTATTGTTCATGCCTTGAAAATTTAGCGGCATTACTTGTACGGTGTCCAGTGTGAGGTATATACCGATCATCGGAGTCTACAACACATGTTTAAACAGAAGGATCTTAACTTGTGGCAGCGAAGGTGGTTGGAGTTTCTTAAGGATTATGATATCACCATTCTCTATCATCCCGAAAAGGCCAATCTTGTGGCCGATGCCTTGAGTCGTAAGGCGGAGAGTTTGGGCAGCTTAGCATACTTATCAGTAGCAAAGAGGCCTTTAGCCTTAGATGTTCAGGCCTTGGCTAATCAGTTTGTTAGATTGGATGTTTCCGAGCCGAATCGAGTTTTGACCTGTGTGGTTTCTCGGTCTTCTTTATATGATCGCATCAGAGAGCTCTAGTATAATGATCCATATCTGCTTGTCCTTAAGGACACGGTTCAACATGGTGATGCCAAGGAAGTCACTATTGGAGATAACGGTGTATTACGGATGCAGGGCAGGCTATGTGTGCCTAATGTAGATGGTTTGCGTGAGTTGATTCTCTAGGAAGCTCACAGTTTGCGGTACTCTATTCATCCAGGCGCTGCGAAGATGTAACAGGATTTGAGGCAGCACTATTGGTGGAGGCAGATGAAGAAAGATATAGTTGGGTTTGTATCTCGGTGTTAAAATTGTCAATAGGTAAAGTACGAGCATTAGAGACCGGGGCAGATTGCTACAGAGACTTGAAATTTCAGAGTGGAAGTGGGAGCGTATTACCATGGACTTCGTAGTTGGGCTCTCACGAACCTTGAGAAAGTTTGATGTTGTATGAGTGATTGTAGAGAGGCTAACCAAGTCCGGACATTTTATTCCAGTTGGTACTAATTATTCTTCGGAGCGGTTGGCTGGGATTTATATTCGTGAGATTGTTCGCCTACACGGTGTGCCGGTGTCTATTATTTCATATCGGGGTACGCAGTTTACCTTACAGTTTTGGAGGGCAGTGCAGTGAAAATTGGGCACACAGGTTCAGTTGAGTACATCATTTCACCCTCAGACGGACGGACAGTCCGAGCGCACTATTCAGATATTGGAGGATATTCCACGCGCTTGTGTCATTAATTTTGGGGGTTCTTGGGATCAATTTCTGCAACTCGCGGAGTTTGCTTACAATAATAGCTACCAGTCAAGCATTCAGATGGATCCGTATGAAGCTTTGTATGGGAGACGGTGTCGATCTCCGGTGGGTTGGTTTGAGCCGGGTGAGGTTAGACTATTGGGTACTGACTTGGTTCAGGATGCTTTAAAGAAGGTCAAAGTAATTTAGGAACGGCTTCGCACGGCACAGTCTAGACAGAAGAGTTATATCGACAGGAAGGTTCGTGATGTTGTTCACATGGTTGGGGAGAAGTTTCTACTCCAAATGTCACCCATGAAGGGTGTGTTGAGGTTCGGGAAAAAGGGCAAGTTGAGCCCTCGGTATATTGGGCCTTTTGAGATACTTAAGAAACTTGGAGAGGTGGTTTATGAACTTGCTTTGCCACCTAGTCTATTAGGTGCTCATCCAGTGTTCCATGTATCCATGCTCCGACAGTATGTTGGGGATCCGTCTCATATTCTGGATTTCAGTACAGTACAACTGGACGGTAATTTGACTTATGACGTGGAACCAGTGGTTATTTTAGACCGGCAGGTTAGAAAGCCGAGGTCAAAGAGCATAGCATCAGTGAAGGTGCAGTGGAGAGGCCAGCCAGCCGGAGAAGCTACTTGGGAGATTGATCATGAGATGCAAAGAAAATATCCACACTTATTTGAGACTCCAGGTATTGTTCTAAACCCGCTCGAGAACGAACATTTGTTTAAGAGGGGGAGAATGTAATGACCCGGCCGGTCGTTTTGAGTATTATAACCATGTTCCCCCATTTACTTCTCAATTTATGCTTTATAGTTGTTTTATGACTTATCGGGTTAGTGGGTTCGGGTCCGAAAGAAATTCGGAGTGAAATAAGACACTTAGTCTTATAATTGAAAATTCAAGTTAGAAAAGTGGACCGGATATGGACCTATATGTAAACGACCTCGGATTTGAATTTTGATGATTCCAATAGCTCCGTATGGTGATTTTGGGCTTAGGAGCATGTCCGGAATATTATTTGGAGGCCCGTAGAGAAATTAGGCTTGAAATGCCGAAAGTTGAATTTTTGGGAAGTTTGACCGGGGGGTTGACTTTTTGATATCGGAGTCGGAATCCTATTCTGAAAATTGAAATAGCTCTATTATGTCATTTATGACTTTTGCGCAAAATTTGAGGTAAATCAGACGTGATTTGATAGGTTCCGTAGTCGTTTGTAGAAATTAGAAATTTCAAAGTTCAATAGGCTTGAATTGGGGCGTAATTCATGATTTTAGCGTTGTTTGAGGTGATTTGAGGGTTCGACTAAGTCCGTATGATGTTTTAGGACTTGTTGGTATATTTGGTTGAGGTCCTAAAGGGCTCGGGTGAGTTTTGGATGGTTAACGGATCAAAAATTTGGACTTGAACAACTGCTGGAATTTTCTGATATCTGATGATGCTTTCCTTCTACGCGATCGCGTGAATGCGTCTGCGATCGTGTAGGCTTAGTTGGTCAGTGGCGGTTTATGATCTACGCGATCGCGTGGGGATATTTGCGATCACGTAGGGTTAATGTGAGGCAGTGGCATTTTGTGCTTCGCGATCGCGTGAAGCGGGACGCCGTAGCTCTGGGATTTTGTGACTCGCGAACGCGTGAAGAAGGTCGCGTTCGCGTAGAGTAAGTAGAGCGGAAATAGAAGTCACGCGTTTTGTGCTTCGCGGTCACGTGGATGGGTCCGCGATCGCATAGGTATGTGACATTGTGCTTCCCGATCGCATGGGAAAGTCCGCGATCGCGTAGAGTAAAATCTGGGCGATGGAAAATTATTCTTCGCGGTCGCGTGGGAATGTTCGCGATTGCATAGAGAAAATGTCTGGGCAGAGAGTTTGATGGATTTGAGCTCGGGAAGAGGTGATTTTCGGGAGTTTTTCAAGGAAAACAATGGGGTAACTGTTCTTAACTCAATATTGGTTAAATTACCCGAACCCATGGTTGTTTTTATCATTTAATTGGTGAATTAAGTTGGAAACGTTTGAAAACCCTCTTAGTTTAAATTGAAGATTTGAGGTTCGAGTTGGGTTCAGATTTTGATAAAATTGGTATGGTTAGACTCGTGGTTGAATGAGTTTTTAGAATTTGTAACTTTTGTCGTGTTACGAGACGTGGGCCCCACATGCGATGTTTGAGCTAAAACTCGGATTTTTATGGAAAATTAGCATTTTTCTTATGAAATTAATTCCAATAAATGTTATTGACTGAAACAAATTATTTGTGACTAGATTGGAGGTATTCGGAGGCCGATTTGCGAGGCAAAGGCATATCAGAGTAAAAACGTTCCCGCTCTGAGGTAAGTAACAGTTTTAAATCTGGTCCTGAGGGTATGAAACCCCAGAATTTTGTGTCATGTGATTATTTTGGAGGTGATGCACATGCTAGGTGACGGGCGTATGGGCGTGCACCGAGGGAATTGTGACTTGGTCCGTCCTGTGAAACTGTAAAGTTGAGTAATTTGTTGTTAGCTATATGCTCTCTATGTGTTGAAAATATTTGACTATAAATCATGTTAATCATGTTTAGGCTATGTGATAGTACTGTTGGGACCCACAGAGGGCACGTACTTATTGAATTAATTGCTAATTTCTATCTTGTGCTCAGTCATGATTTTACTTGCGTATCATACCTCAGTCTTTCTTGATATTTGTCGATGCATTATGTTGTCTTTGTTTGGGCTGATCTTTGTGATTTCTGAGAGCCCGAGAGACTAGAGAGGTTGAGGACTAAGTAAGGCCAAGGGCCTGTCGGTGAGGTAAGGATATTATGGTACGTGAGTTGTTCGTGCAGGATATTATAGCACGTGAGTTATCCGTGCAGCACGTGAGTTGTCCGTGCAGATTATGGATCTTGGGCTATAGGAGCCCCTCCGGAGTCTGTACACCCCCAGTGAGCGCTGGTACCCATTGAGTGTGAGTGCTGAGGGCTGAGAGCCGAGTGATGAGTTCAGTGACTGTTGCCTGAGAGGATGTACTTGTTTTGCATTTGTTATTGCACTTGATTGCTATCTGTCATTGTTGTGAAATCTCTAAAAGATTTTATATCTGAATTACATGAAATTGAACTGTATACAATTGGTTTGACTTAAACTGTCAGATTTGAAAGCATGTCTATTCTTTGCTGGAATTACTGAAAGTGAACTATAACTGTGTAGCTCGCCATTATCTTCAGTTCCTTAGTTATTATTGTTACTTGCTGAGTTGGTTATACTCATACTACACCCTGCACTTCGTGTGCAGATCCAGGTGTTCCCGAACATAGCGGGTGTTGATCATTTCGCGCAGTTGATTTTCAGGAGATTCAGAGGTAGCTGCCGTATTTCGCAGACCTTGTCTCTCTTTCCCTATCTCTTTATTTATTGTATTTTGGTTTTAGACTATTAAATACCTTATGTTCCAAATTTGTATCCATATTAGATGCTCATGTACTCAGTGACACCAAGTTTTGGGGAGTGTTCGTGTCAGTATTTATGGGATTTTGTATTGTATTAAATTATTGTATTTTCAAACTTAAGAGAAATTGTGGTTAGACGCCATCACGACAGGTTGGGATTTTGGGTCGTGACAGCTGGTAGCTGCTGATTTCTGATATTTTAAACCTTCTTCGCGATCGCGAAGATTGGGACACGATCGCGTAGGTTGGGCTAGTCTGTGCATCGCGATTGCATGGCATTGTTTGCGATCGCGTAAGGTTAATTGAGGGCTGCTAAAGTTTTGTGCTTCGCGATTGCATGAAGCGGGATGCAATCACGTAGCTTTGAGACCTTGTGACTCGCGAACACGTGAAGACAATCGTGTTCGCGTAGAGTAACGGAGCAGGAGTGGAGATCACGCGTTTGCTCTATGCGATCGCGTGAAGAGGACTGCGATCGCGTAGAGCTGGGAACTTTGTTCTTTGCGATCGCGTGAGGATATACGCGATCGCATAGAGTTAATTTGGACAGTGGTAATTTGTGCTTCGCGATCGCATGTGGATGATCGCGATGAGAAAAAGCCTGGGCAGAATGTTTAAGTTATGAAAATGGGACTCCATTTTTAACGATTTGGAGCTCGGATTGAGGCGAGTTTTGGGAGATTTTCAGATAAAATATCGGGGTAAGTGTTCTTAACTTAATTTTGGTTAGATTACCCAAATCCATCACTGTTTTTATCAGTTAATTGGTGATTTAAGTTGGAAAATGTTGAAAACCGTTTTGGATAGATTTGAGGATTTGAGGGTCGAATTGTTATCGGAATTTGGTCATTTTGGTATGGTTGGACTCGTGGTTAAATGAAAGTTCATATTTCGTAACTTTCACTGGATTCCTAGATGAAGGCCCCACGGGCCATTTTTGAGTTAATTTCAGATTTTATTAAAAAATATAGTATTTTCTTATGAAATTGATTCCTATAATTTTTGTTGACTGTATCAAATTAATTATGACTAGATACGAGTCGATCGAAATCGAAAAATCGAGGAAAAGGCATACTACTTGGTTAAATTGGAGCAAGTCGAGGTAAGTGACTTGTCTAACCTTGTGGG